>NW_004624890.1:7535-18292 GCF_000247695.1 Heterocephalus glaber | reverse complement strand
TTCAACTTTGGTAATTCATATGTATCTAGGAATCTGTCCATTTCTTCTGTGTTTTACATCTTATTGGTGCATAGGTTCTGGAAGTAGATGTTGATGATCCTCTGGATTTCTGTTGGGTCTGTTGTCATTTCACCCTTGGCATTCTTAATTGCATGGATTTGGGACATTTCTTTCCTTTTTCTGATAAGTTGGGCTAAGGGTTTTTCAATTTTGTTGATTCTTTTGAAGAACCAACTCTTGGTTTCATTGATTTTTTTGTATCATTCTCTTAGTCTCCATTGCATTGATTTCTCCTCAGATCTTTATAATTTCCTCCCTTGTATGAGCTCTGGGGTTGTCCTGCTCTTCCTTTTCTAGAAGCTTGAGGAGCAGCATCGGGTTGTTTAATTGGTCTCGTTCTGTTTTCCTAATATGTGTATTCACTGCTATGAATTTTCCTCGTCAGACTGCTTTCATTGTGTCCCATAGATTCCGATATGTTATATTGTCATTGTCACTTAATTGTAGGAACTGTCTGATTTCTTCTTTAATTTCCTCTGTGACCCATTGGTTATTCAGAAGTGTGTTATTCAATTTTCACATGATTATGAAATTTTTCCAGTTTCTTTTGCTATGGATCTCCAATTTCATCCCACTATGGGCTGATAATGTACAGGGGATATCTTCAATTCCTTTGCACTTACTTAATCATGTTCTATATGTGAGTATGTGGTCTATTTTGGAGACTGATCCATGTGCAGCTGAGAAGAATGTGTATTCTGATTTTGTGGGGTGGAAGACTCTGTAAACATCTGTTAAGTTTATTTGTTCAAGAGTTTGATTGAATCCTAGTATTTCATTACTTATTTTTTGTCTAATTGATCTATTTGTGACAGTGGGATGTTGAGTTCCCCCACTACAATTATATTAGTGCCTATATGGCTTTTCATGTCTGTTAGTATTTGTTTTTTATAGTTTAGTGCACCAGTGTTTGGTGCAGAGATATTTATGACTGTCATCTCTTCCTCTTGGATTGTTCCTTTTACAAGGATGTAGTGTCCTATTTTGTCTGTCTTAATCAGTGTTGGTTTGAAATCTGCTTGATCTGCAAAAAGGATAGCTACTCCTGCTTTTTTTGGCTTCCTGTTGCATGGAGTATTGTTTTCCACCCTTTAACTTTCAGTCTATGTGTTTCCTTTTGAATTAAGTGTGTTTCTTGTATGCAGCATATTATTGTATTTTGCTTCATGACCCATTCTGCCAGTCTGTTTCTTTTGATTGATGAATTAAAACCACTAACATTGATGGTTATAACTGAAATGTATTAACTTTTCATTGCCATGACTTTTTCTTTTTGGTGGGTTCTCCTCCTTTACATTTAATTAATTGTCCTGCCAGATGGGTTCATTCTGCTTTGCTTCCTGGGGTTGTGATCCTCAATATCTGTTCCTAAGATATTGTGTAAAATTTTTGGAGTCCTGGTTTGGTATTCATGATGTTCCTAATGTGGTCTTTGTCATGAAAGTATCTTATTTCTCCATCCATTTTGAAAGATAGTTTTGCAGGGTACATCAATCTGGGTAGTTCTTCTTGCCTTGATGGTTTGTACTGAGAAGTCTGCTGTGATTCTTCTGGGCTTTCCTTTGTATGTGATTTGTTTCTTTTCTCTCACTGCTTGTAGAATTTTGTTCTTCTGTTGGATTTCTGGAATCCTATCTATTATATGCCTATGTGTAGATTTTTTTTTGATCAAGGCTATTTGGATTCCTATATGCCTCACTTATCTGTATGTCAAGCTCTTTCCCCCTGCTTGGGGTGTTTTCTGCCAATACTTCTCTGAAGCATTTTTTTATGTCATCTGCACTCTCTCCTGTTTCTTCATTGACTCCAATCATTCTTATTGTTATTCTTCTTTGCATCGTCCAGCAGCTGCTGCACTGATTTCTCATGGTCCCTTACAATTTTAAAGCAATTTTTCTTTTCCTGCTCACTAATTGCAATCTTATCTTCTATATCTGAAATTCTGTCCTCACATTGGCTCATTCTGCTGTGTAGACTTTCAGTGTAGTTTTTCATCTCCTGGAAATCTATTTGCATCCATTTTATGGATTCCATTTGTTTTCTATGTTAGGATTTCATCATGTTCCTTAGCTACTCTCTAGATTTATTAATCATGTCTTGCACTAGGAGCACAATGTCTCCTGTTATCTGAGAAATTATTTCTGATTTCATTTTTTCCAGATCCCCTTTTGTTGCCAGTTCAGTGGGTCCAGGTTGTTGAGTATCAGAGTATTCCATCTCATTTCCCTTTTGGGTTGCTGTAGGTGATCTGGTAGTCTGGTTTTGAGACTTATTTACATGTTTTCTCATTTTGACTGGGGGGCGGTGGTGTGCTGTTGGCACCTGCGAGGATCACCTCCTCTGAGCTGCAAGAGGTGGGACAGGGTTCAGGAGTGGCGGTAGGGATGGTGGCCCAGAAGCCCCTTCCTCTGGACCAGGAGCAGTAGGTCAATGGCTCACAAGCCCCTTCCTCTGGGCTGGGAGCAGCAGGAGAGATGGTGGCCAGGAAGCCCATTCCTCTGGACCAGGAGCAGTGGGACAGCAGCTCAGAAACCCCTACCTCTGGGCCGTGAGCAGCTGGACCCAGTACCATAGTGTGGTGGTCCAGTGTCCTCTGTGTCTTTGTAGTGTGGAACCAGGTGGCTATACAGAGGACCAGGGGTGGGGTGTCCAGTGGATTGATGTCAGAGCACAGGATGATTCGGCCTGTTCTGCATGACTCGCTACCTCCATAGGGCCTCTGACCAGTCTGTTTTGTTTGCCTATACCAGTGTCTTCAAGAATTCTGCCTCACATATCTTCCAGGAGATTTATTGTTCCCATTTTATTGTTTTGATCTTTGATCCACTTTGATCTTAGTTTAGTGAATGATGGAAAACATAGCTCTAGTTTTAATCTTCAGTAAGTAAAAACCCAATTGTTCCAGCACCATTTATTAAAGAGGCTACCTTCCTTTCAGTGCAGGTATTTGCCTCCTTCGTTAAAGATAACATGGCTGAGTGTGTTTGTAGTTGTTTCTGCATCTGACAATCTGGTCCATTGATCCTCCGGTCTGTTTTATGGACAGTACCAGGCCTTTTTTGTCACAGTAGATTTGTAGTATAATTTCAATCTGGGATTATGATACCCCCAGGCTTGCCTTTGCTGATGAGAATTGCTTTTTCTATTCTAGGTATCTTCTTGTTGCAAATAAAGTTTAGGATTGTTTTCTCTAATTCTGTGAGACATATGATTGGTACTTTGATCAGGATTGCATTAAATCTGTATAACAGTATTGGCAGCATGGCCATTTTCACTATATTGTATCTTCCTACCTAAGAACAGAGGATATTTTCCCATTTTTCTGATATCCTTTTTTTTTGGAAACTTGGGGTTCAAAATTTGGATTTTCATTTGAGCTCACTTTGTAGTTCTGATTTGGAAATTCACCACTACAAATTTCCCTTGTGGGACTGCTTTCTTTGGATCACATATTTTCCAGTAAGTTGTATTGTCATTATCATTTAATTGTAGAGATCGTCTAATTTCTTGTTTGACTTCATCCATAACTCATTGATTGAAGAGGGTTGTTCATATGTTTATGAAGTTTTTCTTGTTTTTTTGTTGTTTATTTCCAATTTCATTGCACTATAATCTGATAATGTTCATAGGATAATTTCATTTTTTCCCCATTTACTTAAGCATATTCTATGAGCCAGTATGTTGTCTATTTTGGAGAACATCCTCTGTGTATCTGAGATGAATATGTATTTTGATGTGGGGTGGAACACTTTGTAGAGATGTGCTAAGTCAAATTATTGGAAAATTAGGTTCAGTTGTGATATTTCTTTCTTGATCTTTTTGTCTAGTAGATCTATCTATTCATGACAGTGGGTATTGAGATCTCCTATTATAATTGTATTAGTACTTCCTTGATTTTTGATGTTTGTTAATATTTGTTTTATGCACTTTTCTCTTCTGGTCTTTGGTGCACTTATATTTATGAATTTTAGCTCTTCTTCTTGAATTTTTCCCTTCATGAGTATGTAGAAACTTTCTTTGTTTCTCTTAATCAGTCTTGGCTTGAAATTCACTTTGTTTCAACTGAAAATTGCTACTCCTGCTTTTTTCTGTGTTTCTGTCACCTGGAGTATTATTTTTACATCCTTCAACTTTCAGCTGATGAATTTCATTTTGAATTAAATGTGTTGCAATATATGGTTGGTTCTTGCTTCTTGATCCCCTCTGCAGACTGTCTTTTGATTAGTGAATTGAAACCATTTATATTCATAGTTATAAATGATATGTATTTACTTATCCTTGTGATGTTATTTTCCTATAGGTGGTTCCCCATTGCCAACTCTGTTTAATTACTTTCTATGCCTGGTGGATACATTCTGTTTGGGTTCATGGTGTTACAGACCTCATTATCTCCTTCGAGAATGTCCTTCAGAATATTTTCAAGAACTGGATTAGTGGTTATGAATTTCTTCAGGTGTTCTTTATCATGGAAGTATCTTATTTCTCCAGCAAATATGAAAGATAGTTTTTCAGGGTACATCAATTTCGGTTGAAGTTTGTTTTCTTGTAGAGGTTGTGATAATTCACTACAGGATATTCTTTACTTGAGAGTTTGTTTTAGAAGTCTGAAGTGATTCTGAAGGGCCTTCCTTTATAGGTAATTGGTTTTTTTGCTCTAGTAGCTTTTAATACTCTCTTTTTGTGTTGATTTTCTGGAATCTTGACTCTTATATGCCTTCACATAGATATTTCTTTTTTTAATTTATATATTAATTGGTACATTTTAGCTATACAATACATGTACATTTATCATTGGGTGTTTGTACCTGAACATGATGTATCTTAGTTCTTATTTTTTTCCCCACTATCTATGCGCCCTTCACCCCATCACCCTTCCCTATTTACATAGACTTTGTTTCCACTTTTTTTTTCCTTTCTCATAATTTTTCCTTTCCTTTCTTCCCTTTCCCCTTCCCCTCCCACCACCCCTGCACCTTTGGACCTTTTCCTATATGGATAGATATTGAGGCCATGCTCTTAAGTGAAATAAATAGGACACACATGTGTAAATACCGAATAGTATCTCTAGTGTGAGAAACTGAAAGTGTATATGGACGAAAATGATTAAAATGAATAATTGATAATTTGAAACATAGATATTTCTGACATTGGATAATTTGAGTTGATTATGCCCTGCTTATCTGCATGTAAAATTCTTTTTCCATGCTTGGAAAAATTTCTGCCACTACTTCTGTGAACAGAATTATGTCATTTGTGTTGTCTTCTACTCTTTCATTTACTCTGATCAATCCCATATTCTTCTTCTTTCTATTCTTTGTTTTCTTCATTGTTATTCTTTTTTCATAGTGATTACATGTATGTTGCGAGAGTTAGGAGAGAATTAAATAAAAATTCACACAAACATTAAATCAGTTTAGGAATCCTTCAGTAATTCATAAAAAATTAGTGTTCAAAAAAAATTTCGTGTTTATCACCAAGGAAATTATTAAAAGCACAAGAACATTACATGAAAATCAGAGGTTGATTACATGAAAATCAGATGATAATAAGATGCTAGTAAATAACACTTTTAATCCACTTAATGCCATGTAGTTGAATCCCTTCATGGCCCAATTTTCATTTCAGATTCCTTGGTGACTCTATTTGTATTCTGAGCCTCTTGATATCTCAGTTGGAATTTTGAGTCCCTTGATGACTCTACTTAACCAGAATTGATCCAGTTGGGTAAATTGTCTCTTGTATTTACTCATAGTAAGCAGGCTAAGAACAAGAATGGCTCTATATTTGTATACTCTGTCTCTTTATGTTTCAAATTCCATTGCTTTGTTATGCTCAGTCATAGGATTTTAAATTATACCCAGCTGGGGAATGGCTGAGTCAAATGGGACCACTAATTCCAGTTCTTTGAGGCATCTCCATGTTGATTTTCACAGGGGTTGCACCAGTCTACACTCCCACCAGCAGTGGAGAAGGGTTCCTTTTTTTTCCACTAGTCCCTCTAGATTTGTTATTGGTTGACTTCATGACAGCAGCAATCCTTTCTGTGGTGAGGTGGAATCACAGAATTGTTTTCCTTTGCATCTCTTGAATAAAGAGGGCTGTTGAACATTTTTTCTTTCTTTCAAAATTAATTTTATTGGTACAATTTTGGTCTACTACGTAAGGACATTCATCATTGGAAATTTGTACCTTTATATAACTTATCTTGATTCTTATTTTTTCCTACTCCCCTACCCTCCCTTTCACCCCTCCACCCCTTCCTATTTACAATATCTTTGTTTCCATTTTCTCATGTTAATTTCATTCCCTTCTTTCCTTTCCCTATTCCTCCCAATCCCCCTTCCCCTTTGTGCCTTTTCTTCCTATTTCATATTACCTATTATATATTTTGACCCATATTTACATGTTAACTTTCTCACACCAGAGAAACTATTTGGTGTTTATATATGTGTCCTATTTATTTCACTTAAGAGTATCGCCTCAGTGTGCATCCATTTATTCTCTAGTTTCTCATTCTTTATGGTTGAGTACCACCCCATTTTATTTAAGAAACCTACATCTTCTTTATCTAGTCCCCAGTTGATGGGCAGTTGGGTTGTTTCTAAGTTTTGGCAATTACAAACTGTGCTACTATGAACATGAATGCACATAAATGGATGTGATATGACTTTTAATTCTTTTGGGAAGATACACATTGGGGAATAACTGGGTCAAATGGGAACTGTCATCCTTCTTCTTTGAGGTAACTCCATACTGATTTTCACAGTGGCTGCAACAGTCTACACTCTCACCAACAGTGGAGAAGAGCTCCTGTTTCCCCACAGCCCTGCCAGCATCATTTATTGATTGATTTCATTATAGCAGCCATTCTTTCTGGTACAAAGTGGAATCTGAACATTGTATTCATTTGCATCTCTTGAATGACCAGTGATCTTGAACATTTATTCATATGTTTATTTGCTATTTCCACTTCTTTGTCTGAGAAATGTTTATTCATTTCAGATGCCCATTTTTGAATTGGGTCTTTAAATTTGGCATGTTTGATTTTTTAAGTTCTTCATATATTCTAGATAGTAGATTTTGTCTGAGGAACAGATGGTAAAATTTTTTCCCCACTTTGTGGGTTGTCTCTTCACTCTTTTGTTGGTTTCTCTTACTGTGCAGAAGCTTTTCAATAAGAAGAGATCTCACTTTTTGAATCTTTGTCCTAGTTCAAATGCAACTGAGATTTTGTTCATGAAATCTTTTCCTACACCAATGTCTTCAAGAGTTCTACACAGCCTCTCTTTCAGTTAGTATAGTGTTTCTGTTTTAATATTTAGATCTTTAATCCATTTCAATTTCAGTTTAGTGAGAAATATAGGTCTAGTTTTAATCTTTGGCAAGTTGAAACACAGTTTTTCCAGCACCATTTATTAAAGAGGCTACCTTTCCTCCAGTAAAAGTATCTGGTTCCTTTGTCAAAGATGAAGTGGTTGACTGTGTCTGGCTTGTTTCTGCATCTCCTAATCAGTTCCACTAAACTTTTGGTCTGTTTCTTTGCCAGTACATCCTGTTTTTAACCCAGTAGCTTTGTAGTACAGCTTCAATTTAGAGATTGTGATTCCCCTACCTTGCCTTTGTTGCCTAGGGTTGCTTTTGTTCTTCTAGGTCTCTTCTTCTTCCAAATGAATTTTTGGATGGTTTTCTCAAATTCTTTGAAGTATCCTGCTTGAATTTCAATTGGGATTGCATTGAAGATATAGAACACTTTTAGAAGTTGGCCATTTTCAGTATATTGTTACTTCATGTCCAGGAGCAAGAAAGTCTTTGCATTTTCTGGCATCATCTTTGATCTTTTTTTCCAGAGTGTTATGGTTTTCAGAGTAGAGATCTTTGATTGTTTTCATTAGGTTGATTACTAGGTATTTCATTGTTTGAATACCATAGTGAAGGGAATTGTTTCTCCAGTTTGTTTTTGGTGAGGCTGTTGTACTTGTACAGGAAAGCTATTGATTATTGTGTGTTGATTTTACCCGAGATCAGGTGAGCTTGGTCGCGGTCAGGGTGGTATGTCTGTAGACAGTGTGTGTTGATTTTATATCCAGCTACTCTACTGAATTTGATTATTAAATCTGCAAAACTTTGCATGGAGTTCTTGGTATCTTCTATATAGAATATCATGTCATCTGCAAATAATGACAATTTGACTTCTTTGTTTTCTATCTTTATTCCTTTCTCTTGTCTATTTTCTGTGGCTAATATTTCCAGAACTATATTGAACAGCAGTGGTGGTAGAGGCATCCTGTTCATGTTCCTGATTTTAGTGAGAAGGATTTCACTTTTTGACCATTTAGAATGATATTGGCTGTTGATTTTTCATAGATGGCTTTTATCAGATTGAGATAGGACTATCTATTCCATTTTTTTCTTGGGACTTTGTCATTAATGTGTGTTGGATTTTATCAAATGCTTTTTCTGCATCTATTTACATGATCATATGGTTTTTGTCTTTGGTTCTATTGATAGAGGGTATTACATTTAATTGATTTGTGTTATATTGAACCATGCCTACATCCCTGGGATGAAGCCCACTTGATCTTCTGCATTCTGCTTCCTAGTATCTAATAAGAATTTTTGAGGGGGTGAAGGGTGTACAGGTAATGGGGAAAAAAGTAAGACCAACGTACATCTTGTACAGGTACAAACACCCAATGATACATGGAAACATGGTGTATACCTAAAAAGTACCAATAAAAGAATTTAAGCCAAAAAAAAAAATTTCGTCTACGTTCATTAGTGAGTTTGGTGTATGGGTTTTTTTTCGTTTTGGTTGGGTCTTTCTCTGCTTTTGGGATGAAGGTGATGCTTGTTTTCAGGAATCAATTTGAGAGTATTGTTTCCCTTTCCATTTCTTTGAAGAGTTTAAAACATATTGGCAGTAGTTAATCTCTAAATGTCTTGAATAATTCAGCAGAGACTCCATCAGGCCACGGGCTTTTCTTAGTTGGTAATTTTATATTACATTTTCAATTTCTTTGATTGATATTGCATTGTTTAGAATTTTTAGGTCTTCCTGGTTCAACATTTGTATATATACATATATGACTAATTTTTCTGTGTTTTAAACCTTGTTGGTGTATACATTCTCAAAGTAGGTATTGATGATTCTCTGATTTTCTACAGGGCCCATTGTAACTTCACCCTTTTCATTCATAGTTGTATGGATTCGGGTCTTTTCTTTCCTTTTTTTTTTTGGTAAGGTTAGCTAGGCTTTTGTCAATTTTGTTTATTCTTTTGAAAAACCAACTCTTTCCTTCATTAATTTTTTGTATAATTCTTTTAGTCTCCATTGCATTGATTTCTGCTCTGATATTTATGATTTTCTCCCTTGTATGAACTTTGGGTTTGTCCTACTCACATTCTACACAATTGCGGTTCAGCATCTGGTTCTTTATTTCTGCTTGCACTGTTTTCCTAATGAGTATTCACTGCTGTGAGTTTCCCTTACATGGCTGCTTACATTTTGTCCCATAGAATCCAATATGCTGTACTGACATTGTCATTTAATTGTAGAAACTGTCTTATTTCTTTAATTTCCTCTGTGACCCATTGGTTATTTAGATGTGTTGCTCAATTTCCATGTGTTTTTGAAATTATTGCTGTTTCCTTTGCTATTGATCTCTAATTTAATTGCACTATGGTCTGATATTAAACAGAGGATAACTTCAGTTCATTTGCACTTACTTAAACATGTTCTATGAGTGAGTATGTGGTCCCTTTCGCAGAAAAACCTTTATGAAGCTGAAAAGAAAGTGCACTCTGATTATGTGGAATGGAACACTCTGTACACATCTATTAAGTCCATTTGTTCAAGAATTTGAGTTCTAGTGTTTCATTCTTTGGTCTATTTTATCTATTTGTTTCTAACAATGGTTATTGAGATCCCCCTTCAGTATGGATATACTTAAAAGAACTAGAATTAGAGATCCCATCTGATCCAGCTATTTCCCTACTTAGCATCTTCCCAAAAGAAGTAAAAGCATCATACCATGCCAGAGTATGTGCACCCATGTTCATGTCAGCAAAGTTTGCAATAGCAAAATCTTGGAACCAGCTCAATTGCCCATCAACTGGAGACTGGATAAAGAAAATGTTTTGTTTTTTTTTTTAATAAAATGGAATACTACTCAGCCATAAAGATTGAGAAATAAGGGACATTTATGGTTAAATGGATGTACATTGAGGCCAAACCCTTAAGTTAAATAAATAGGACACAAATGTGTAAATATTGAATAGCTACTTGGGTATGAGAAACTGAAAGTGTGAATAAGGGCCAAAAGGCATAATAGCTATTGCAAAATAGGAAGAAAAGGTCCTTAGGGAAAGGGAAATGCAGAGGGATTGGGGAAAGGAAAGAAGTTAATGGAATTGATATGAGAAAATGAAAAACTGGAATCAAAGTCTTTGTAAATAGGGAGGAATGGAGGGGTTGTAAGGATGCCAGGGGAATGGTGAAAAAATAAGAATCAAGATAGACCATGTAAAGGTACAAATTTCCAATGACAAATGTCATTATATTGTATACCTAAAATGTATCAATAGAATTTATTATAAAAATCCTACAAAAAATTGGAATAGATGGTCTCTACCTCAAACTGATAGAAGCCATCTATGAAAAACCAACAGCCAATATCATACTAAATGGTCAAAAACTG
>NW_004624889.1:3232696-3256591 GCF_000247695.1 Heterocephalus glaber | reverse complement strand
CCCCCCCCCCCCGCCCCAACGTTAGGTCAAACTGCATCAGTAGATTGTGTTCGCTGTCACTGATGGAGAAGAAAGCGCAGTGAGTTTACCTTTTCGCCTAGATTCGTAGTAACGAAGACAGGGTTAGTTCCTGGGATCTTGGGCACCTTCGCCCCCGGGGGCAGATCCACGAGCTGAGCTGCTCTTATCTCTGCAAAGCGGGTTTTGTGCGCCCTCTGTTTGACAGAATTGGGGAGGGTTGTGTCTCTTCCTTTATAGAACTCTCATTTACTCCAGGCCAAGTCTTCCCACTTCCACCGAGTGAGCCATGCCGAAGGGCCGGCCCAGAGGGTCGCTCCCCTCTCCCCGCTCCCGCGACCTCGACCCCCGCGGTGACCCCCAAACCCCGTGACCCCGGTCCACCTGGTGTCCCCGATTCCTTGGTGACCCCGATTCCCACGACCCCGACCCCTCGGATCCCCTGGTCCGGAGCCCCCGTCCCGGGTCCCCTGCGAGGCAGGACCAGGGCGGCGGCCGAGCGGCACTCACGGCCCCGCGCTGCCTGCTGTCCGCAGCCAGGGTGCTGGCTGCCGTCCTGGTGGCGGCGCCGTGGGCGACCTTGGGGCGGGCGCCCAGGTACTGCTCCATGGCGGCCGCTCTCGCCGTTGGCGCCCGGTCCCCTCCGACCCGATGGCCGCGGCCGCGTTCCAACGCTCGAGTTTGTAACGGGCCCGAACGTGGGGCCGCGCGGGTCAACGAGCGCCAGCGGACAAAGGGGCCGCGTCTCTCTCCCGAGCCCTGGCTTTCCGGGAGGCCCGCGCCGCGCCGGGCACTGTGGCGGGAAGCGGCCGAGCCCTGAGCCCTCGGAACCGGCTTCCCCGCGGCGGCGACACCCGCGACTCGCGGCCATCGAGGGATGGGGTCCACAGCTCCCCTCCGACCCCGCGGTGCCTCCCCAGGTCCCGCAGGGCAGACCCAGCTTCCCTCTGCCTCTCTCCAGGGGCTCCCCGCTTCTTCCTTCTCACTGTCCTTTTCCTCTTCTTCATTCTGCTCAGCCTTGCAGCCCCAGTCTCTACATTCCGCTTTCTGTGGGTCCGGCATTCCTGTCTTTAGGCAGCTACTTAGATCTTACCTTCTTTGAATCTTTCCCTCAAGAAATGACACAACTTGTCATCCCTATGATATATGCAGTCTGACATTCACTTATTTTGTACCAAACCATTGCTTCAGTGTAAATGTGAGAAAGACAGCTCTGGTTGTCAGCTTGCAATTATCCAAGCTAGAATTCTATTTTCTAGCTGAGACTGGAAAATAGAAGCCTGATCCTTAATGGCAATTATGTTTCAAAGAACTGGCTTTAGGCCCTTGAGAAAGACACTCTTGAAGAATAGAAATACATACGTGTCTCAAAGAGACAGATGAAGGATGTACAACTCCCTTTTCTGTAAATGCTCTTGGCAAAGTAGATAGGTACAAATACACAGGTGTTTGGACAGAGTTGCATATGCCCAGAGTTTTGGACAACAGCAACTCTACATGTTAAAAATTATGAATATCCTGTAACACCTCCAAATCAGATCCATTAAGTCAAAGTTCATTTCAACATTTGTAACTCCCTTCTGCCCTCTGATATAACATAAGCAGAACTACATTCCCATGGGCTTTTGGAGCTGTTGTAACTATGGACAGTCTTGTTAGGAAAAGCAAGGGAGGGGTGGAAATAACAGCTTTGGAACACATTATACACACAAGAAAAAAACGAATCAGTTTGTTTTCACTGGCTGTTGGCTTTAAAGAAATTGTTACGGTTTCTATGTGCTGCAGGGTGCTTTCATCCTACAACTTCATCTTTACTTCTTTGAGTTCAATTTTCTTTAGACTCTACATATGCATGTAACTAGGTGGTATTTGTCTTTCTGTGCCTGGCTTATGGAAGAACCAAGAAGGATTATGTTAAGGGAAATAAGTTAGCCAATGAAAAACTCCTTTCTTTTGAAAGGTTCTAATTATTCTTACAGCAAAGAAATTGATTACTAGACATATCTAGGTTCACTGTAACAGAATTTATTATATGCGTAATAAATTACATAGACTACATATAAAACACTATTGTTATTCCTTTCAGTAATTGTACTGAAATTATCTTATTAAAATATGGTCTTCAGCAATAAAAACAAATCACATAACTTTTAAAAATGCCTTATTGTAGGCTGGGGATTTAGCTCAGAGGCACCACACCTGCCTTGCTAGTACAAGGCCCTGAGTTCAATCCCTGGTACCAAAAAAATAAAGTCTTATTATTATTCATCATATTTACAAACAAGTTGAATATATTCAAAGATCTCTTAAATTACAAAATTAGCTTCCAAACAAATGCATTGAAAAATCAGAACACTTTCATATAATTACTAAAAATAATTATAATTTGATCACATTGTATTTATTTTAATTAACACTTAAATATAGATGTCTGTGCATATAAATACATGTGCAATAAATATTTGTATGAATATCCACATATATGCATATATATCTACATCACCAATAATAATTATATGTATAACATTTTATAATCACTATATACATATACTAAATATATAATCACTAATAATATATATTACATATCATATATAATTTGTATTTCCAAGCCACTAGTCTTGTAACACAATTTTCATGTTGTCCGCCAAAAAATTTTTAAACCCAACTTTTAAAAACTCACATATTTGATGGCTATTTTGGATGATTAATATACATTAACAGTTTGTTTTATCTTTTCACTTTTGGGTAGAAGTATTTTAACATACCTGCTAAGGTTATTAAGGTGGTATGTATCCATAATTCAAATCTTCATAATCAGATTTACTTAGAATTGCAAGTTCATGTATAGAAGCAAAATTCTTTATGACACAAAATTTTATGAGAGAGAGGAAGAGAGAGAGATTGGTTTTAAGGAATGGATTCACAAGATGATGAGTTTGTGGGGCTGGGAAGTCTGGATTCTGCAGGGAAGGGTGATTGACTAGAGACTCAAGGTAGAGTGTGCAGTGGCTCTAACTTTGAAGCAGTCAGGAGATGGACTTCCTTTCTCCTGAGGGAATCCAGGTCTTTTTTTAAAACTTCAGCTGATTAAATGAGACCCATTACTATTACGTAGCATCAACTGCTCTATTTAAAGTCTAATGATTAAGTGTTAATCATGTCTAAAAAGTACTTTCCCCTCAATTTCTAGATTGATATGTGACCAAACATCAGGGCCTCAGAGCTTAGGCATGTTGATACATAAACTATGACAGCTAGCGATGGAAAGAAGCTGATCCAACAAGGTAATATGGACCTGCAGCTTATATCTGAAACCTTGAGACAGGTTTGTTTGGGAATTCATTTGGATGGGGTAATAGATAAAGAAATAAAAGTTTTCTCATCAAATGTGGGTTCGTTTACTGCTCTGTTATAGATTCTTGCCAAAATTAATATTCTATTGAAATTTATATAGCCATTTTCTATTCTTTTCAGTTCTTGGCACTGACTTTTGGCAACTAAGCCCCTTATGTCTTTTTTTGCCCAGTAGAGTTCTGGCTTACATTTGTCCCTTTTACATTTTATGCATTATACAGTGACACTACTGCTAACCCAAGCAATTAATCTAAGTATTTCTCCCAAGTAAATAACTTCTTAAAATGGCATTCCAGTTGTCTTAATGTGCAGAGGACTGTAATATTGATTATGCCCAAGGCAGGCTGTGAAGACAACCCCGCAACTGGCTTGTTTATAGAAGTGAGTCTGGCTGAAGCCTATGTGCTGAGGTCAGAGTAACTCGCACCCAAATTCCGTTCCCACAACTAAAATCTTCTAACTAGAAGGACAATGTTCTAATTGCAACCATATATTTTCTCTCTTCTGTTTCTAATTTGAGAATGCTTTGTCTTGTCCTTTATGAGCCTTGTTTACATTAATTTCCGTAGAAACCACTTGTAGCTCGCCTTTAACCCAACTGATTGCCTATAAAAGTCAGTGCCTAGGACTGTCCAGCAGCTTTGTTGGTTGCACCGGCATTGGTCGTCCTGGCTCCCCACTTTCTCTTAGTTCTGTTACTTAGTGTATTTTTTTCTCAGGCCTGCGTCCTATACTGGGCAGGAGGGGACTAAAACCTAGCTTCAGGGGTCTCCAGTTTAATGTATTTACTCAGTTTTCTTCTCTTTACTAGTGTGGACTGGGTCTAACACTGAAGATAATAAATAAAGGTATATTAACAATGTAAATTACGTAGGGCTGGATTAAAACTGGCACTGCAATAGTTAAAAAGAGAAGGAAATCTTTTCTTCTTCAGAATACCAGTGAGAATAACCTGGGAATTTGTTTTCAGCAAAATTCAGATCCTTTCACAACAATAGTAAGCTTAACTGCTTTGATGAATCTTTATCTTATCAACCAAAATTATTGCTTTGGAGATAGAATATCTGCTCCAACAGTCCAATTGTAAATGAGTATAAAGATTTCTTATCTCATTGTCTCATTGTCAAATTAGCTATGAAAAAAGTTATGTTCTTAGCATACCCAATTGGAATTCTGCATAAAATTTCCTAAGTATTTATTAAACAAATAGTTCTTAGTGCCTGTTTGACTCTATTCTAGGAGACAGTAGTACTGGCATACTCTTCTACACTTACATTGTAATAAGGAGAAACAGACAGTAAATACATGATAAATGTGGAAATATTAGGTGATAATAAGTGGGATATTTTTAGAGTAGAAATACCTATCATAACCTGCCTCCTGTATTTCCTAAATTCTTAAGAGTGCTGTGCAACAGACAGTCTTCCCTGGAAGCCATGGAGCTAGGGAGGCTGAAGTGTAGGATGGAGAGGTTAGCCTTCCAGATCAGCAGGCTGGTCAGAGGAGAGTAAAGAGTGGAAGAGGAAGTTCTACAAACTAGTCAGGGTTAGAGAGCATTGAGCTTAGTAGTGTGAATAGGCTGAAAGTTTAAGTCAATTATCCAGGTATATCCTATAATAGAATGTGCCAGCAGTGTTCTAATGTAATGTTTATAAAATATATTAAATACTATATACATGTATCACGTACAGTAAAACTTTGTAAACATGAATAAAGTTTCCACTGAATAATGACTTCTATTACTATTGTTCTGTTATTATCTGTTTTCTCTTTGCAAAATCATAAACTTTTAGTAAGTTGAGTACTTATTATTCTTAGCACCAGAAATGATTATCATTTTGGGAAAATTCTATTAAAAGGTATTTTACTTCACTCTTAGTATAATTATATATTTCTATGAACTGCTCTGCTAATTTCAAGAGCCAAGGAACAGGGTGAATAATATTGACCAAATTTACCCAAGACCATACAGCCCACCAGAGGCAGAGATTTTCTTCATCCTCAGGCTTTGTGATCATAAATTTGAAATCATTATTTTACTTTGGATTTCAATATTTCTCACATAATTATGACCAATGAAATGCACTCTAATTTTGTGATATATTAAGGTATGTCTCTAAATTAAACCTAATCACTGTTGTGTAGAATGTTCTACACTGATTCAGTACACAGTGGAGTCAGAGGTGATATACTGTATAGCAGAATGTAAAGGCCTGCAGAGTGGGGCAATATAACAATATAACAAGATATCACTGGTGATTTAATCCCCTGTGGTCAAATTTGAGTTTCCTCCTTCTAGAAATAGTACACAAGATAATTAGGTAACTTTGTTCAATCACATTGTTTTAGCTGAATGTTCCATTTCAGATGATTGTAACACTACTGGGTATTATACACTTACTATACACTTATTATACACTGGGTATTATTAGAACATGGGCACATTGAGAGATATAAAGATAAAATATGCAGAATGATGTGAAAGGACTGAGGTATAATGTATATTAGTATACTTACATTGAAGATGGTAGGAAGTATAATTTTTGAGAAAATAATTTTGTGTTAAAGTTATCTCGGAGCTGAAGTATCAGACAAAGTTGAGAAAAAATAATTTTGGGGAAAGGAAACAATTTAAGTTCTGACTAAAAGGTGAAAGATCCAAATATATATTCGAGTCCAACAAATGGTTTAAAGTTCTGGAGTTTAATGTGAATAAAAAACCAGTAATCCTAAACAAAGACAGGCTGACAAGGAGTAATTTTATCCTTTGTTTGATGACACATTTTATAGCATGGAACTTGGGGAACTACTTAATATTTTTTAAAAGACACTGGTCTGTTATTTATAATTAAGAGGTAGATGGAATAAGGTGCTCTCAAAAAGAACAGGAAAGTAACTTTCAGGCAAAATAATGAGAATTAAGGGACTTTGGTTTTATCACAACCATTTGAGCTGGAAATTTCAATAACCACTCGTAACACTTTCTGTATCATCTTCAGATGTTATGTTTCTTGTGCTCTTACCTTGTCCAATATATATTTAGAATCTACAACGATGCATCTTTAAGCTCAGATTACAATTATTAAAAGTTTAAAAGAAGATATTTGCAAGTAAATACTAGCTGGCTAAGCATAGTAGCTAAGTGAATAGTTACTTGTCATTCTTTTTTGTTTACTTGAAATATGAAAAGTCTCCTGTAGATGTTAAGTGAAAGACTTCTTTGTCTAATGTCTTTGGTAGATATGGGCAGTGCTATACATTTTCAACATAGTTATTACAGCAGTATATATGGAATTTGATATACTGCATAACAAGGACACTTTAAATTACATAGTGTGTGCGGTATGCAGACTTGGAAAAAGGCCCCCAAGACTTTTACCCTCTGGTGTACATACCCTGTGTAATCAAGCCCTTCTCCTTGATGTGGATGGTATCTGTGAATATGATGGAGACAGAGGGTGGCAGAAAGAATTTGGCAGATATAATTAAGGTTGACTTTGAGCTAATCAAAAGATTAGTATACAATACGTTTACATTTATCATTGGGTACTTGTACCTGTACATGATGCATCTTAGTTCTTATTTTTTCCCATTACCTGTGCGCCCTTTCACCCCCTCCACCTTTCCCTGTTTACACAGATTTCTTTTCCATTTTTTTTCTTTTCTCATAATTTTTCCTTTCTCTTCTTCCCTTTCCCCTTCCCCTCCTACCACCCAGTTCTTTTTTTTTTTGTACTGAGGATAGAACTCAGGACCTTGGCATGAGAGGCAGGCGCCGTAACCACTGAGCTAAAGCCCCAGCCCCGCTATGCAGTTCTTTATATGGGAGTAACATATACATGCATGTGGGAAGGGGTAAAATGAAGCAGACATTGAAAAAGGAGACAAACTAGTGGGAGAGGGCCCAGGTTTACGTGCTGTGTACTCAAGGGTTTTGAAACTGGGTTGGATATCTGTAAGTGTCCAAGGAAAATATGTAAACTTCTATTTCTCATACACAAAACTTTATTTTTTGGGTATATGTAAACATATATATATATATATATATATATATATATATATATATATGTATATATATGGAAGCATGGGTGGGTAATATTTATAGTTAGGGATGTTAAAATGAAAGGTACTCATCCTTCAAAATATATCCTCATTGGGCCGGGGATTTAGCTCAGTGGTTTTGCTGTCTGCTGTGCAAGTACAAGGACCCGAGTTCAATCCCTGGTACCAAAAAAAAAACCAAAACAAAAACAATGACAACAAAAAAACCAAAACATATCCTCATTTTATTCTTTCCATCCATTATATAAAAGTTTGAATCTATGCTAAACACTTAAATTATGTAGTTTCTTTAGGCAATTTATAACCCTAGAGACCGTCTTTCCAGTGGGTTCTAGGAGCCCTCACTCACCTTGCTGGCTGAGGCAACGTCTACCCAATGTATGTGAGAATTTGTCTGGGGACTTGTTAAGCCGGAACCCTAACCTTTTCGGTAAAGGTCAAACAGGAGCCCTGGAGTGAGTGACCTGGAAACCTGCTCCCAAAGAACACCTACATCATTTTCATTCTTACTAAGCTGCAAACTGGGTATCCACGATACATCACGTTAGCCCATGGAAAACAGAAAATGTGATCTTTGGGAAAAACACAACCACAATTCCTTAAAACAGAACAGGTACTACGAAGTGTCCACACAAATGGATGTGGGAAGCTACGAAATACAAAGCTGGAAAAATACCTGAATTTATCCTGTGATGTATCATGTCCTATGCTGAAAAGCTGTTCATTTCCAAAATGCTCAACATGTTGGAAAGAAATCATTTTTTAAAGTTTTTTTCCTAAGAGAGTATTATTTTTTTTTGGTACCCAGGATCGAGCTCTGGACCTTGCACTTGTGAGGCAGGTGGCAGAACCACTGAACTAAATCCCCAGCCCTTTTCTAAGAGAGTGTTATGGAGAGTGTGTGAAGCAGTAAGCAATCTTTGTACCAAAAAAGCTTATCCACGATATTTATTTCTGAACATTCAGAACACCACATTATGACAGAATAAAAAGAAAGCACCAAAAATTGCTACACATTAATACCTGAGTGGAGACTGAAGGCAAATATTCACCTATTAAACCTACACCACAATGCTGGAACACAGGTGAAATCATTCACAACATTCTACAGAATACAGTAAGTAGCACTTTTTCTGAATTATAACCAGTTAAATGTGACAATGTTAGCACACAGTACCAAAAGTCCACATAGAATCACACATCGGTGTATTCAGTACACCACACCTTATACAAAGTACTGGAGAAGAACATGCCTGCTTAAATAGAAGAGTCTGCATAGTGACAACCATTTTTCAGTATACACCACAGGACAAGTCCTTTGCACTATTAAGTCTTGTTACTATGCGCTGTACTCTCTGGATGAGAACAAAATTAATTTGCAATAAATAAATAATACCTACTGAATTTTTTTTGGTACTGGGGATCAAACTTGGGTCCTTGCGCTTGCGAGGCAGGTGGCAGAACCACTGAGCTAAATCCCCGGCCCACCTACTGAATTTTTATCACTATAAGTTTGTACTCTGTAACTTTTAAACTATAATATAAAAAGGATGCAGGTTGAAAGCCAGTTACTTTATTAAATACCCTTGTCCAAAGTACTTTCTTGTGAATATGATCAGGTTTTAAGAAGACACATTGTCTTTCTACATATTTTTAGAGAAAGTTATTTTATTTATTTTTTTGCCTTGGGATGAGGGAAGTAGTGGAAATAAAACAGAAGGAAAGAAATGTGTTGAGTTTATGTTCAGAACTAAATTTAAAATTAGTACACTCCCAAAACACACAAATGTGACAACTTTTAGCAGAGACGATGACTGTCCTGCAAATGGAACAATTCGGACTTTTTTTGAGACAGGGTCTTGCTACATAGTGCAGGCTGGCCTCAAACTTGTGGCGATCCTCCTGTCTCAGTCTCCCGAGTGCTGGGACTACAGGTGTGTGCCACCATGCCCGGATAATTTGGATTTTAATAGAAATTGTATCTATTTATTTTAAATAAGCATAGTACAAATGCAGGCCTACATTTAAAAAAATAAAGTCATACTGTCTTGATACTTTAAAAATAATTAGGAAAGAAAAAGAAAAAAAGGGGAAATAATATTTTAAAAAATTTTTAAAATCTGAGTTTAACTGTTCAAAAATCATTATTAGGTAAATTACGCTTATTTGATATATACAAACATAAACCTCAAAATCTGAGGAAAAATGAGGATAGGTCTTAGTAAAGAATTCATGTCTGTGTTCATTAATAAGACAAAAACACCACATTGTGAAAATGAGTTTCCATGTACAGTAAGTTTAGAGCAGAAGTACCACGACCTCCCAAAATAATTTTCTCCCCAAAATAGTAGCCAAACTTAATTTTCTGCACCTGTGTAGCCTAAGTCACTTTGACTCAAAACAAGAACACTGAGAATTAAGGGAGGCCTCTAGGATGACAGTTCTACAAATACTAAGCACTAAATACTGAGTACTGGTCAACTTTGAAGCTTCTATTTCAACAACCTCAAAGAAAGGGACTTGGGACCCACCCATATGCGAAGGCCACCCATAATAAAACATACACTTATAAAACTGCAGGGCATTCCTTTGTCATTTTAAGGCACAGTCTGTTTTATTCCAAATGACTGTAAATTCAAGGTCACAGTGATAATATATATTCAATTTTGGTCTGGTTTCCCATGGGTACATTGCTACATGTCATAAGATTAAGAAACTGCAATACAGTCATTTCAAAATCATACATTTAAGTCATTTTTCCATTTAAAAAATGTAAATACACACTATAATTTCCTAATTTATATGCACTAAAAATTGGAGCTTCCCCCTCTTCCCCACAACACAGGAGAGGACAGTTCATTCTACTAGTATTCCAACAATGCACTTTTGACTATGTAGAAAGCATGATTATGTTAGGACACAGGCATCTCCTACTAAGGATGTAATTATTCAATACAGAGGACAAATCCATTCCAAATGACAGAACACACTGAATTCACGTCTTATGCATCTTTTTGTTTTAATATTACCCACAGTCCACATTAGACGATTAAACTGTAATGTAAGGCCAAATATTTCAGTATTTGGCTCTCTGTGCTACCTCTTCACTTCCAAGGCTACTTAAGCAAACGGTACCGACATCACTGTACAGAGAATCAGGAGGCGACACTAAATGACGGGCAAACTGTCACACGGGGGGCTAAAGTTTCTTTAAACTTTCTATGGGGAGAAATTAAAGGCTTTCAAGCAAATAAACAGCAGTTTGAGAGCCCATCATATTTCTAACTTTTCTCTCAATAGCAGAATGCAGTATTAACATTAACCCTTTAGCATTAATTCCTGCTTGTTTATAACATTTTGATATAATGTATGACTTTTTAGAAGCTTCCTTCATGCACTGTTCATGTGGGTTCTAATGGATAATCTCCCTCTGCAATGTGTTATACAGAGGGACTGAATGGCAATGGGATTCTACAGTAAACTTCCATTACCTAAACGAGACACCTGTACCAAGAGTGGGATGTACAACAGTGTTTCATGTCACAGGATGAGTCTGCACAGAATGATTTCAAATGAGTACTTCACTTAACTGTTGAAAGATCATTATTAAGTGGATGGACTTTTACCCAATAAAATCAGAAAATATTGGAGAAATGTGCAAAGCAGAGTACATTATGCTATAACTTTGAATATTTTCAAAGAAAAATTAAGAGTTTGGAATATAATTTTTCATGATATACACATTTATTATAGGTCATGGGTGAAAAATACCAAAAAGATTCTTTTTGCTTTAATCTCAATATACTAAGAAAAGTTCATTGGCACAAATATCCAGAGGTATTTTACAATTTCATTTAGCTTTGGTGGTAAAGTGTGTTTTGCTAACCATATGAATACAGCCATATAGTTTCCACTGCAGAGCTATCCTAAAAAGAATTCAAATCAGTCATTTTTTTTTTTCCTAAAAAAAGGATGAAAAAGTCCGGTATGAAACAGAATAAGTGCAACATGAAATATAAAATGGCCTGTCTTTTAGGCTTTTGAACAGTTAGTAGTTCTATGCTTTGACTATAAACTCTCTCTTACTAGTAACTTTCCTATATAAATACTAAAAGTCAAAATTACATTAAAAATAGTATTATGAATGTTACAAAAATGGCTACTGTTAGACTTCCCAAGATAAGGTTAGAATTCAAATATGCAAGCTTACACAATTCATCAAAGCACACCGAGTTTTTCACAAGTTACAATGTACAGAATAATTACAGGTTGATTCTGATTCATATATATCAAGTCTTATACAAAGTTATCAGAAATTAAATGATGTCATGATAGTTAAAACCAGAAGTTTTTGGCAGTATAACCATGCCAAATCCTTTCAGAAAGTACTTGACTTAAAAATAATTAGTCATAGACAATTTAATCAAGATGTAGCTAAGAATAATACCTAATGTTTGAAAGACACGTTATCAACTTAGGTACACTGTTACATTTACACTATTGATATTTATTCTACTCCCAAATTTCATTCTGTTCTCATAACTAAGTTTCTAACATATACAATTTAGCCTTCTCTATTCATAATGTATCTTATTTTTAAAATGTGAATTCTTGAGCATTCGCATATTTGGATTTTCTTTCACATTATCCTCATGAAAAGTAAAGAATATTGAGTAGTAATGTGTATAAATAAAAGATTACTTCAGAATTTGAAACATTCTTTGTTCAAAAGCCCTGGGATGAGCTGCGAGTGGTGGTGCACGCCTGCAATCCCAGCTCTTGGGAAGCTGAGACAGGAAGATCACCGTGAGTTCAAGGCCAGCATGAATTACATAGTGAGACCCTGTCTCAAAAAACCAAAACAAAAACCAACCAATCAAACAAACAAAACACCCTGGGCTAAAATATCAGTTCCCAATCATCTTATGATTATGCAAAAGTTCCTTCTAAATTGACATGTATTTGATAAGGAAGACCCTTGGCTGGGTCTAATTTCCTACTATGGAGATACTTCTGTTGCTGCCATTATTCTGGTCAATGCCCTACTCTCAAAGTTTATTTTCCTCATAATGAACTTCACAGAGTATCTTGTTTCCAATGGTATCTAAGTTTACAAACCCCACACACTGGGAACATGAAGACTAGTCTGAGAATAACAGACGCCTCGTCAGAGGAAGTCCCAACACGTTTCGGAAATTTTCCCAAATGATTTTAGTAAGTAGTGCCCAAAATTTCAAATGCAGCATGATAGTTTTGCACTAACTCAAATAATGATGTTAGAAGACGTCAGACCTCATGCGTAGGACAGAAATGTGGGCCAAGTGATTATCTGCTGTGTCATAGCTAAAAAATGCACTCCATGACTGTTTATAAAATATTTAACTAGAATCCATTTTGTAATGCTTAAAATATTCTGTTGGCATAAATACGATTTGAGGACTTGGTGATAAGTATATTCACACAAAAATGCTCTAGTGAGAATTAGTGTGCCTGGTCTACTGCTTTAAAAAGCAACTGTCCACTACTGAGCAAGAAATTCCTAAGCAGCCCTGACTGGACAAGAGACTTTCAATCCCATAAACATGATAATTATGGCTGCCAACTGAAGATCAAATTAATTAATACTCTTAAAATTCTTTCTGTGTATAGAGGACTTAAGTTCAAATTTTTTTCTGTATATGGACTAAGTTCAAATTCAGAAGAGTTAAATGACACATTTAACCTATACTTGGGATACAGAGTACTGGAGACAAAACAAAAGATACCATGTGTGTATAAGCCGTTTTGTACGTACTGCCAAATACAGGCAGATGTGTCCCTCTTTACAGACCTGGTGTCCCATGAGCAAGTGTAAGATCTAATAAACTGTCTTTGCTCTCAGGTGCTGAACACATAAGCATTTCAAAGCTCATTCCTTTTGCTCCTGCTCTCCAGTCAACACAAGCTTGCTGAGTCTGTCACCGCTACCATCAGGTTATCTATCACTCTTTTCAAGGGTCTCAGCAACAATATGCATACTGAACAATAAGCACAAGGCTAGAACAGATTCGGAAAAACTTGTAAGCCTCAGAGGTACTAACAAGACCCTCTGTGACTAATGCCGAAACAGCATGGCGGAGGAGAAACCAGGAGGAACGAGATACAACACTACAGACACAGGAGTGGGAGGAACCTCAAGGCGGCAACTGAGAGAACACTGGACCAGAGCTCAGCAGACAGAAGGAACTGATCCTCTAGGCCAGTGGTGGTGAACCTATGGCACTTGCGCCACAGTGGCTGTCTGTATCATTGAGAGCCCTAAAGGGTTGGCCATCACTGCTCTGGGACATCCCCATTCCCCAGTGCCACAAAGGACAGTGGCTCACGCTGCCATGGCGGAATCGCCAGAGGGAACTTGAGGACATTTTGTGAGAGGTTTTGGACATGGAAAGCACCCACACGTAAAAGAAGAGCTCTAAGAGCCAGTGCTCCTCAGGCCGCATTCACTCTGAAAGCAGAGCACTTAACATTCTCCGCCTGCTCCCTTGCCCTTTGCACTGTCTTCTAGCTAAGCAGGACCTGCATTTGAAATTACGTAGAAATGTTACTGCCTCATTTATCGGACAAGTCACCTGGCCCCTCAAGGTTTCACCATTAAATCTTGTGCTACAGTCCCCAATTTCTTCAGGTGTGCTTTTATATTTATGCTATACTTACTGTTCCCCAGTAGTTTACATTTGTGCACTGAATATGATGCTACACTTGATCATGCTTTTTCCACAGTAGACAGAAATGGTGCAAACTTAGTTTTTGCCAATTACTGAAATTTAGTTAGCAGTCTACCCTCACCTGAAGAAATTTCAGCAACCATCAGGACAATGAATTAAATCAACAAAAACGAACTACTCTAATGACAATAATACCTTTAAGAATATTTTTAAAATTTAACAAGACACAATTCATATTTCAGAATAACAAGAAAACTTCCGTATTTTGAATGTGAATCGTGTTTCCACTCACTGATCTTACAGTGCTTATCAAAAACAAGTCTCCTTGTAATTCAAAGCTCTCTTTCATGTATGAAGGAGGTAGCTCGCTTTTTTCACCGTAACGGCCAAAGAGACCAAAGACTCTCTGTGGCTATTTCACTTCCGAGAAACCAAACAGTTGTGAAATTCATCACCCTTGAAAACTCATTTGACAGTATGTAAATGACAGCAAATAGAAAACAAGTCACTTTTCAGAAGGTGCCGAACAGCTGACTGCTTGATGGACGGCATGCGGGCCGGGCGGGTGCACAGGCGTCTGCGTCCTCAAGCACCGGGCTGCCACCAGCCCTCCACCAGGCCCCGAGACAGCACACGCAGAAGGGAGGCCACCCTACAGCGAAACCATGCTTCACCTCCTCTCCTCAGGCCTTACAAAACTAACTTCCTACTCTTACCAGTGTAAAAACAGACTTGGGTGTCCACGCAGCGAGCCTGCGTCCACCATCCCAGCCCTCAGGCATCGGCCGCTGCTGCTCTCCCCGGGTCCCTCTCACATCAGGTTGCACAAGGCGTGGAGCAGAAGAGGAACGAAGGCGAAGCCCAGGACCCTGTACAAGTGCGCAGAGCCGAAAGCGGTCACGCCGACAGCCAGGGGAAGCGCCACCTGGGAGGCGGTCTTCAACAGTTTACTGCAATGAGACAGAGAATACACAGTGCGTCACTTACTCTGGGAGCTAACATGGAATATGTCCATTTTGTGTACGGCTGGGAGCCAGAAATGTTCTAAGTGACTTTAAATGAAATAACTTTTTTATATAATGAATTTACCTGTTCTGAATGTTTTGTTTTGTTTTTGGTACGGGGGATCGAACTCGGGTCCTTGGACTTGTGCAGCAGGCGGTGAAACCACTGAGCTAAATCCCCGGAGAAACATTTCTATTCAGAAAATGGCCAATTTTGTTTATTTTTTCAAACTTTAACAATGGAAAAATACTAGTTAAACTTTTATTCTGCAATTCTACCTCTAAAACTTTATCATAACAAAAATAGTTATGTTCACTAAGATAGTTAGAGAAGTGTCATTTTAATCCTGTTTATAATAGCAACAACACAAGCAAACCAAAGAGGAACCATGTTTAAATCCCAACAAAAGAAGCATGTAAGTCAGGACAACATTTTTATTTATTTATTTTTGTTGGTACCAGGGATCGAACTCTGGTCCTTGCGCTTGCACAGCAGGAGGCGAAACCACTGAGCTAAATTCCCGGCCCCTCTAAGACAATATTTTTAAAAGAAAACTAACTCTCAGGACGGGCTGTCGTCTTTTTACCTTGGAACAGAGAAAAGGAGGATGAGAAGGGATCAGAAGCCTGCCTGAGGACACAGAGCCACGATGCAGCAAAGACCGAAAGCCCCAGATCTGCCTCACTCTAGGACATTGCTCAGTATCTGCTAGAACCAACCGAGGGGCTCCCAGAACCAGCAACCAGAAAAGCCAAGTCTTACTGTGGAGAATTTCAAACACGAGTAACAACAGACTGACAGGGTCCTGAACCCTCATGCACCCTTTAAACACTCAAATCCTGGCCAATCTTTCTTCACCTACATTTGTATCTCCATCTACTTCTACTCCTGAAGTTGTTTTTGGTTGGTTTTTTTGGTCTTTTTGAGACAGGGTCTTGCTATGTAGCCCAGGCTGGCCTCAAATTTTCAGTGATCCTCCTGCCTCAACCTCCCGAGTGATGGGATTATAGGCTTGCGCCACCATGCCCGCCCTCCTGTAGTTTTTGAAAGTAAATCTTATGCATCATGGTTTTGTTTTTGTTTTCTTTTGGTACCAGGGATCAAACTCCTGTCCTTGCGCTTGAGCAGCAGGCGGTGAAACCACTGAGCTAAATCCCCGGCCCCTGCATCATAGTTTTTAAAGGAAAAAACTCACATATTATTACACCCTAACAAGTAAAACTTATAGTTAAGAAAACAAGTATAACATAATCACATACAAACTGTACCTTCATATTAAGCCACAATATTGTTAGGCTTTACTTTCAGGAATACTCAAATCAACTACAAATAAAGAGTGTACTCCAGAAATAAAGTACAGGGTGATACAGGCCAGGAACAGACAGGACAGGAAGAGAGATTAAACTATTATACCTTGATTTTATTGACACCGTGTAAGTATTTCCAAGAACTGCCATGGTTGGAATAAGGATAAATGCCAAAGGTTTACATGGATCAGGATTAAGTTTAAAATAATACCTATCATAAAAGAAAAAAAAAACATGAATCAATAAAGCAAAGTTGATCATTGTGGATGAGCTGGATGTCTACAGCTCTTGACAGCCCTACGTTTCTCCTCCAACAATCCAGCTGTGAATCTATGAACAACAATCTGAGTCTTGACTAAAGGGAGGGACAAGGGAAGCATATTAATGTCTGGTAAACTTTTATTTAATTTACTAAATTTATCTTGCTTTACTGACTTAAAATGCCCTCACTATTTAGATATTCTAGAACCTTTGCATCTTTTTTTATGAGTAGGGATTTGACTACTACTTGGATGAGGTGGCCTTATATTTAGCAATGTACAAAAATAAAAATACAGATCATTCTTTTGGGCCCACTTTGGGGAAGTCTACAGTCCCCAGGTCTATAAGCTCACGGTAAGGGAGAACGTGAATGTACTGGAAATATATCTTAGATAATATGCTGCTTCCTGCGCTTGAGTGATTTTCATGGGCCATTGGAAATCTAGTAAGTCTCTACCTGCAGATTCTTGTCTTAAGCACATAAATAATTCCATAAAATACAACACACCGGAGGTTCTTTAGCCAGTAAGCTAAAGATGGCATGCTGAGCAGGACGACCCAGGCCAGCAGGTTGAGCAGCACGCTGTGCATACGCAGGCTGTCCTCCGCATCTGCCGCTGACACACGAAGTGGGTGCACCGCAGAGTCTTTATAGTGGTTGGATTTTTTTTCACTTCTTCTCGAGTGCTTGGTATTCTATAAAACAAAAAGTAAAAACATCAAATACTAAGGGACCAGAAAAGTAAAATTAAGGTATTATTTTATTTAGAACTATACTCAATTACTTATCAGCTAAATAAATACATTTTTTCATTATCATGCTGAGGTCAAATATTGAATTATCTTGTCTGTATCCTTTAAAATGGTCAGTTACAAAACTTTATCTTTTGACTTCCTATTTTTAGTGCTGAGAATACATCCTCTAAGTAATTGCTCAAAACAAAATTTAAAAGATAACAATTTGTAATAGGAACAAAAAGACACAGGTACTGAGAGAGACCTTATTCAATTCAGAATGTTTTAAGTCTATTTTCTTACAGTTACTTAAGTTCATAATATCTGTTTTTTGGTATGTGGATCAAACTTAGGACCTTGCATTTGTGGGGGAGGCATGGTGCCACTGAGCTACATCCTGGGATTTTTTTTTTTGAGACAGGGTCTTGCTCGGTAGCCCAGGCTGGCCTTGAACTTGCAGTGATACTCCTGCCTCAGCCTCCTGAGTGCTGGGATGACAGGTGTGTGCCACCACACCTGGCTTAAATTCATAGTATCTTTTAAACACTAAAAATCCTAACCTTTCTAAAAAAAAAAAAATCAATTCATATTTTCTCATATTATTTCACATTAAAGTTATGTAGAGTTTTGAAAATAAAACTTACCACAGACTGGCTACTCTTAAAATTTATTAGGCTTGCTTGTAGATGAACAATCTAAAAAAAGAAATGACTTTCATTTTACTTGTATTTTGAAACAAAACGTACAAGCCTTCTTTTTTTTTTTTTGAGACGGTCTCACTATGTAGTTCAGGCTGGCCTCAAACTCACTGTGATCTTCCTGCCTCAGCCTCCTGAGTGCTAGAATTACAGACATGTGACACCACACCTGGCTCCTTTTTATTAAAATGAATTTAATTACATTAAAAATACAAAAACAAAATACTAAAGACAGAAAAAAAATACTTCCACAGTATATAGGGAGCCAGACAAACTGCTATTCCTTTTACACACTACTGTGAAGCTGTGTTTGACACCTTGCTACAGCAACTTTACATGTCATGTGGGTCAAATATTTGATTGTACTTACTATAATAAAAGTAAAAAAATTATATATAGTGGTGAAATATTTACAAGAACTTGAGACAGTATATAAATTTAACTTACTAGGTTCCCTTAAATTAAGTATCTCAGAAAGAGTCAGGTGTATAACTTGCTTATTGGATCAGTTGTATGACTAATAAAAACTAAAAATATTACATTTAAAAGTTGAAGTCGCTCTGAAGAGTTTTTAGATCTGCATAAGTTTTCTTTGGAAAACAGAACAATCTCTATGTTCACGTACTGCTGTCAAAAGCAGAGGCAAATGTATCAGTGTTTCTGAAAGGAAACCTAATTGTCCACTGGGATGCAACTGTGTGCCCACAGATTCCTGCACGTCTGCAGCTGTGTAACCCTGGGATCTTCCTGCAAAGCCGCCAGCCTCCCTGGAAGCGTCTTTTACTGCAATAAAATTAACCGCCTAATAATTTTTATCACTGGCTTCTGATTCCTTGCAACATTTATTAATATTTTATGTTATCTGAGGATGACTGATAACTCGATCCCAACATAATATTTTGTTTTCACTCACTCATGTTCACAAAGTAGGAATGAAACTATTCTAATAAAATGTTAAAAAAGCAAATATTTGCAAGAGTGAGATGCAACCTAAAACAGATTAGAACTTTTCGGCTTGGAAAAAACCCTCAAATCATTAATTTCAATTTTACGTTAACTATATATAATTTAAATAACCAAGATGTGTAAAAATCCTTTTATTACACCCCTACACAACACAGCATTACTCCAGCCGAGACTCTGTCCCCCGCTTTCTGACATCCCTCCGTACCTTGTACAGGTAGCAGAGATAGGACAGCAATATGGCAAGTGCGCCACAGGTGGCCCAGCTAATGACCAGCAGGGCCACTGTCAGGAAGGGCAAATCTGGAGATAGGATCCTGACATCTTTAGGAAGTTCAGAGGGTCTGGAATAAAAGGAATACAGCATTAAAAAAAACACAGTCAACAGGGATTGATACAGTCCATGTAAGACAACGACAATGTGTAGGCTGAACATCTCTAAGACAAAAATCCAAAATTGAAATTGTTCGAAAATTCACAACTTTTTTTTTTGGTACCGGGGATCAACTCGGGTCCTTGCGCTTACGTAGCAGGCGGCGAAACCACTGAGCTAAATCCCCAGCTGAATTCACAACTTTTAAAGCATCAACAAAATGCCACAAGTGGACAATTGTGCACTCAACTTCATATGTGAGTCACAGTCAAAATGCAGATACACGGGCTGGGGACTTAGCTCAGTGGTTCCGCCGCTTGTCTCAAAAGCACAAGGTCCCGAGTTCAATCCCTGCTACAAAAAATAAATATAAATAAATAAATAAAAAGAGATAAGGAAATCATAACTAAAAAATTATACTTAAAAAAACCCCAAAATGCAGATACGCTAAAAATACTGGAAGAAACTATTGAGGGCGTGTGAATGAGGTACAGGGAACATAAGTGAATTCTGTGCTTGGATTTGGTTCCCATCCAAGATACGAATTTTAATAGGCTTGTGTTTATGTATATACACTACATATATGCATATACTCCAAATTCGAAAAACACCTGAAATCTCAAACACCTTTGGTCCTAAGCATTTCAGATAAGGGCTACTGAATCTGAATATTCTGCCAGCCTCTCTTGCTTATTAGTATGTAAAATCCTAAGGAAAACAGTGAGGCATTTTTCAGTAGAGGAAAGTGGTCACATGTATTTGATTTTTAAGGACTGAGATACACTGTCAGAACTCTTCTGTTTAGATACACCATGGCTAATACTGGGAGTAAGGAAGAAAACTGTTGCCAAAGGTCACCATTAATCTTAGACCCTGTGCCATACATCTCCAATCTTGACAGGAAAAAGAATTTTCCTTTTTTTTTTGTACCGGGGATCAAACTCAGGCCCCTATGCTTTCAAGGCGGGCGGCAGCACCACTGAGCTAAATCCCCGGCTCATTTTGGTTTTTGAGAAAGGGTCTCACCATGTAGTTCAGGCTGGCCTTGAACTCATGGCAATCCTCCTGCCTCAGCCTGCCAAGTGCTGGGGTTACAGGTATGCGCCACCACACCTAGCCAGAATTTTCCAGTTTTTAAAGCCCAGTGACACTCAGATGCTTGCTTGACAGTGTCACTGCTAGAAACCTGTCAGAAGCAGTCAGAGGTGGAGAAGACGTTCCCAAGTTTCCCCATCTGTGAAATAAATCACACACCACAACTGGTATGGAGGAACGCAAGGAGACTAGACCGGTGTTCTGCCAGCAAAGCTGATCAGTAACTTGAGAGACGCGGTGTCTCTGGCTGAATAGCACAACTCCAGGCAATGTCCTTGGGGTTTCTGTACATCTCATCTAATCAGACGCTGAATATACTGACTGGAGTCTTCTGCCCTCAGGCTTCATTAGGGAAGTCAGCCTATGAAAGCATTTCTCAGAGTAAAAATTCCTCCTGAGAAAGACTGACAACCATGAAATGTGTCAAGCTTTTTTTTTTTGGTACCGGGGATCAAACTCAGGACCTTGCGCTTGTGAGGCAGGCGTGGTGCCACTGAGCTAAATTCCTGGCCCTGTGTCAAGCTTTTTTGATGAACTTTTGGATACTAAGGTCAAAACCACAGGTTCTTTTTAACTACCAATAAATAATCAGTTTTCTAAAAATGAAATTTTATTTTATTTTATCCCATTTTAAATGATTAGCTTTTTTTGGTACCAGGGATCAAACTCCGGTCCTTGCGCTTGCGAGGCAGGTGGCGGAACCACTGAACTCAATCCCCGGCCCTAAATGATTAGATTTGATAAAGATATAACCACTGATTTTGCTCGTCCTACATCCTTGTAAAACAATGTTAAGAATGTAATTTTTCTTAATTAAGAGCCATAGAAAGCTTTCTGTCATTTACATTACCTCTTTAAAGATAGCCACAAGGAAGAAAGCAGTCTCACAGACGCACAAGATAGCAGGCCACTCCAGTAGGCAATACATGTTCCAAACAGAAAGAGAATCAAGGACACAAGGGGGAAACACATACTCTGACTTGTTAAAACGATGGCATCTAATTCTGGTAATAACAGTAAGTCCCATAGCTCCTTAAACCATTTACACCTATGGGCAAAAGAAAGCAAAATGAAAGCAAACAAAACACAGCAAAAACAAAACCCAACAACAAACTGACATCAAAGACATCATATCTCAGGTGTCTGACCATTTACTAGAGTCCTTACAGTTGCATATTTATTTTACATTTTATACTGGAAAAAAAATCTTCAATGAAATAATTCATTTATCTTCCAAGTAAGCCTACCAATCTTCAAGTATTTAAACCCTCAGTCTCAACAATTTTACTGGTCTCTATTGGTCCCTGTAGGAAGTAATACAATTTTTTCAAGGTTAGAAAGCCAACAGCTGGTTGTAATGAAAGAATCAAAGAGATGTAAGCAAAGGCTGGTAATCAAAAAATACAAAGCTTGAATAAGTTAAGAATGGAAGGTTGACTAGGGTAGAGAAGTTTAAAATACACTTTCTATGGGAAGTAAGAGAAAGTGACTGGAGGGACTGTTTCATCTAACCCTGTAATAGTTTGTGTTTGTCTCTCTGGGATCTTTTTGGATCATTTGTGAACATTACAGCGCTGTTATATTTACAGTCTAAGTTTAGAATGACACAGATGTTCAAACATTACCTTAAAATGATATTATTGAAATAAATATTGATATATTTTTATTAAGTCTTTTCCTAAGAGAAAAATCCCATTTAGTGAAACAAGTCAATTGCCAAATTTATATGAAAATAGAATCAAACAATGTTTCATATACGGTACAAAATTAAAATCATCATCAGATAATAAAATAAAACTTACCCCAATAAAAACTTAATCATAATTACAAAAGGGTCAACTTTGTATGGCTTGGCTTCTTTATCCAATATGGCAGCATATTCTAAACAATAACCTGGTAATTAAAAAAAATTACATGCAACAGAGAATTCACAGTAATTAAGTATGAACTATTATCTTGTGTTGTCTACAAGAGCAACATATTTTATGTCACAAAAGCAAATGGTCCTCACTACTATTACAGAGACTCTTCTTCAAAGATTGAAAATTACTGTGAATTCAATGGTTCTTACAGAAGACTGTACATTCAGTAACAAATTCGGTAAGTCAAAGCTAGCGTCTCACCGTGTATTCTCACAAATCTCCACAGGTAACTTTCAAACACAGCTTTATTTGAGATATAATTTTCATGCCATACGATTCATCCATTTAAAGCCTATGATTCTGCAGTTTGTCTTTTTTAGCTACATGTAAGATGGAAAATACTTAGGAAGCACTGACCCATTGAAACGAAGGAGAACGAGAAGGGAGGGAAGGAGTGCAGATGAGGGAGGAGAGAGGGGGGAAAGGAAGGGAGAAGGGAAGGAAACAGAGAAGAGGAAGGATGGACAATAAGGGAACAAATTAGGATGACGAAGCAGGAAACCGGGCAGCGGCTCCTACTAACAGAAAGCCGTTACATCTCTGACATAGTCCTGCAGCTGCAGCAGCAGGAGGAAGCATGGGGTCGGGTTGTAGAAAGAGAATCTGAATCCTATCAAGCCTGTAGCTGTCATTACCAATTTATGAAAATCAGAAGATAAAAGATATTTGGGGAGGGCAGTAAGGAATTGAGAAACATCAACACATATTATATGCATGGATAATTCCCCCAAACAAACATCACTATTATGAATTGTAAATCTACACTAATTTATATTTTTTAAAAGTCTAATTACACCATGGGGGTGTAATCAGCAAAATTCATACTGTGAAATATGATCACACAGAATGGTTGTGGTCAATCCATTTATAGGCGAGGAAAAAAGAGATGGAGAATAGAAACTATAGCTTAAGAAACTTAATGATTAAACTTAATGACAAGCTGCAATGTGTAGATTGTATTCAGGAGAAATTTTAATAATTTGATAATATTAGGAGATTTTTAAATTTTTAATATTTTTAAATTTAGTATTTTCAAATGGAGAATAGAAACTATAGCTTAAGAAACTTAATGATTAAACTTAATGACAAGCTGCAATGTGTAGATTGTATTCAGGAAAAATTTTAATAATTTGATAAGAGAAATTTGTTCCCAGTTAAAATTAGCATCAGAAACAGGACGTTTTGTATTCATCAGTAAGAGCTATGAAGCTGTCAAGTGTTCCTTAGTTGTCCCCAAAGGCAACTGGGATAGACATCCTTTGGTGTTATGTTTAGATATAAAATGTCCCTCCAAATTCTCATGTGTTAGAGGTGGAGCTTTTGGAGGGTGACTACATCATGGGGGTGCTCTACTTAATGGTGAATTAATCCATAGATGAGTGTGCTATTAGGAAG
>NW_004624889.1:3186206-3228464 GCF_000247695.1 Heterocephalus glaber | reverse complement strand
CTTGTGAGGCAGGCGCCGGAACCACTGAGCTAAATCCCTGGCCCCTCCTATATGTATTTTTAAAAATTAACAATTTGTTTAGATTAAAAATAAATATTTTATTTTCCATTAAAAAATGACACCCAATCAAAAGTGACAAGCTAGGAGAATGTTGGTAATTTGAAGGTTTCAGGCCCAGAAACTAGAAAGCTCTAGACTCTATCTGTCTACAACTAGTCTGGGATTGGTGGTTGTTGGTAGAAAAGCAAAAAATATCATGGAAAACTGGTCATAAAATCACATGCTTTTAGATTTCCAAGAACTGTAAGTGACTACTACTATATGCCTATAACCCTAAATGACTGATTTAAATGTATGCAAGGAACTAACAGCTGTTCTATTTTAATATTTGTAACAAAAACAACCTGAAAAATTAAGCATCCTTACCTGCTGAGAAAAGAGAGTACAGCTGTCCTCCATGAGCAAGAAGGACACTGGACATAACATAAGCAGGAAGAGCACCTCCATGAAATCTAACTACCTGAAAGCAGACAGATCAATGGAAAACTTCTGAAAATTCATGTTAATGAAACAAATGTACTTTCACACAAAATAAGAAAGTTTATTCTTCACTTCACACTTTCCCTAACATGGCTGCAAAGACATCTCCAGTAATGAGTATCAAAAACCCTAAGTAGAATAAATACTTTTATAGCCGGATATAAGCACACCTGAATTTTTTCATCAAAGGCATAACTGAGTAGCCTATACTAGGAGACTGTTCTTCAAAGTATATTTATTGACTACTTCACAAGTTCCAGGGTTGGTACTAAGCATCATATATGCATTATCTCATGCTTTCCTCCAAAAACCCCTTGAGGCAATTCTCATTCCCATTTATGGGTGAAGAAATCCAGGTGCAGAAGCCCAAACACCCTGAACAACTACAAACACAACAGGCAAGTCATCTCCTTCTCTCTCCATGTGCTTTTCCACAGAAAGGGGAGAACAATATCTATGGGTGGTTACGATTAAACATGCCTGTTGTGTAAAGAACCTAGAGTATCATCTCTTATATGATGAGCTACCAGGAAATGTTAGCTGCAATTATTAACCTTTATGTCTTCCACTATCATGGCTGCTATCAAACTGGAATTAAATTCAGAGCCTAAGTTCATCATCACAGTACAGTGAGTCACTCTATCAGCTGACCCAATTTGTTTAAACATATGTATAATAAAAACAGTGTTAAGTTCTTTTCTTAATGTTAACTTTAAAAGTATTCACTTGAAAGCATGCTGTCCATTCCACGGAATTTATTCTTTTTGTTTTTTGAGTCAGGGTTTTACTCTGTAATTTATGCTGGCCTTGAACTCACTATGTAGCTTAGGCTGGCCTCAAACTCATGGCACTCTTCCTGCCTCAGCCTCCTGAGTGCTGGGATTACAGGTGTGTACCACCACACCCAGCTCCCTGGAATTTCTTGGAACATGTACAGACTCCCTTGTTAATCTGATGAAATGTGTAGAAGTACAAGTTAACCCAAAACGTTGCACAGGATTCCAGAAAGTCCCTCCATGGACCCCCAGGTTGAAAAAGATTAGAAAAATCCAAAAGAAATTTATAGTCTACACTCATAACTGGTACTCACTGCCTGCTGGTGATGGATTCATCCTCTTTCATAACAGTAGACTAAAGAACATTTTCCTCTTTCCTTTTTCAGAAGAAAACCCATTAATTTTATGAAAAATATCTATCTACAGGTTAAAGACTCTCTCTCAGTTGTTTCCTTTTTATCCATCTTTCTCAGTTTTCTGTGATCATATCAACAACATTCAAAGCACTTACTTTTCAAACACTAAGTAAGACAGATTATACTATTTGAGTTCATTTCATGCCATCTACAAGCAAGAAGGAAGATGTTATATTTTTCAAAAGTTCTAGGACTTAATTACAAGTTTTTTATTTGACATTTTAAAAAGTACCCACCCCTTACCCTGTAAGAGCAGCACATCTTTACTCTTTAGAAAGATTTCCACATCTAAACAATATTAGCCTGCTGAGGGTGGTGGCGCAGGCCTATAACCCCAGCATTCAGAAGGAGAGGCAGGAAGATCCCTGCGAGTTCAAATGCCGTGGCTTCACCCTGAACTCCTGTGTGCAGGAATGTGCCTTTTGGAAGTGCTAAATGTACAAAAGCATGAATTCTTCCCCTCCATAAAAGATAACAGTGATTGGTCTTTAACATTTTAAAATGCAACATATCTGTGATGCCCTTTTCTAACTTATGTATACTAACATGTAATATTCCTTTCATAATTTGTTATTCCTTTTAAAGTTGTTATACTTTAACTCAGAATTTTGTCATGTTCACAAATTTAATAATCAGAATCTAGCTCTCCTCAGGTGGCTATAAGGATCAAATGAGATAATGCATATAAAAATTCTATGCCTGGACTGAAAAATACAACCAATCAAATAAAAGCTACAATGAAAATTTTACTTAATTTTAATAATATCCATAGTTTTACTGTTTGATAAATTATTTTATAATATCACTTGCAAATGAATTTCAATATATTTCTAACAAAATTTATTTTTAGCTTTTACACACTGAGATGCACAATATAAAAAGTTCCTTATAAATACTCACTTGCAAAAAAAAAAGCCTCGCTTGTAAGGTCTGCCTGTGTGTTCACTGTGCTACGAACAACAGTGTAGTATGATTAATGTGATGGTTTGATCTTCTATGACATTTGCTTAGGTAAACATTAAATTGGCTGAGAACTAGGTATCAGCTCCCATTTCTGCGATGTATCAAACATGAAAAAGCAAGGTGGATACTTTGTGTGCCAAGGATGGTTTTCAGAATTTTTTTTTTTGATACTGGGGATCGAACTCGGGACCTTGTGCTTGTGAGGCAGGCAGCAGAACCACTGAGCTAAATCCCTGGCCTGGTTTTCAGGTTTTATTAAAGTGGAAGAGGAGTGAGAAAAAAGGAAAAGAAAGAAGCAGCTGTAGGCGTGGCAGCAGTCAGAGCTGGATGTGTCTCCGCGTTAGTGACGCACAGCAGGGCCATGAGCTGTTCACAGGGCAGTAAATAACAGCCAGGGACCGCTTACCTGTCCGAGAATCTGTGAAAAGGAGGTCTTGACTGTCACCTGGTTTAAAGCAGTTATTAAAAAGAACGAGGTTATTTTCCTTACATTCTGGTTCACATTTTACTAAATTGCCTAATTCTGCACATCTCTAAGTATAATTTTTTATAATGATAGACCTTACAGCATAAAAGATCTTAAAAGAATCATCTCAACAACTTTTTAAATTGTGTAAATACAGATTTACCATTTAGTATATTTTCCAGTATTCTAATTCTTCAGCAGGCAGAGGAACTTCATGGTATGTGTGGTAACCCTTTACTAACTTGATTATTTAAGCAGAATGTTATTAACAGATCATGGTGGACAACATAATTCTTACTATTACTTTAATTTATTAGAATTATGAATGTGTAAGTTAAAAACCATTATAACTCTACAAAACCCTTCACTGTTGGAAACAATTATGACAAAGCATTCATAAATACCATGAAATGAAAATTAATTCATAATGTAGGTCCAACAAAAACTTGAAGAAACAATCTATTAACTCGACAATACCAATCCTAGTCTACCCTTAAGAAAGTTAGTTCTAATAAAGAATCCAAATATTTAAGCTTGATTTAAAGCAGGTGAGCAGAAATATTCCACATAAACCACAAGACTGAGCTGCTGCTCCCACCGAAATGTGCACTTTAACCACTCAGATCTGGAACCTTTGAAGCTGGCCTGTTCAAACACAGGCAGAGGCTCAGGTCATGCACCAGTAAGTAAATAAAGCACAACCCTCAAGCTTACACCCTTCATTTAGGAGAAAGAGATCTACTCTGACTATAACACAACACAATGGGCACTGACCCGCACCTGTTAATGACTAACAGCTTAAAGGATGAGTGCAAAGAAGACAAGATCCTTATGCTAAGTCAGTGCAGATATAAACCAATAAGCACCAGGCCAATTACTGTCAGTAATGCCAGTCAGCTGATTTCATTTCAGTAAGTTCTTTAATCTATAAAACATTCTGAGCCTTTGGCTTCCAAATTTAGACAGCTAATCTGCAGTTTCAATCTTTGTTTTATTTTCTATTACTTATTAAGATGTATACAATTTTAAATGATCCAGCTAAGGAAATGCTGAGGTAATGCAAACAGGCAAGTGGAGAATATTAAAATATTTTAAATGTTTATTTCTGACACTTATGGGCTTTGACATCACCATGTATCTGCAGCTAATGTAAAAATACTTCTACTTTATTCCATAAATCTTGCTTGAAGATTATGCAAACATATAACTTACCTCATACTGACAGTCTGATGATGTGTACATTTTTAATAATGCCACGTGGCTGTCATTTTCTGGCTGAGCAATATGAAGTTTCAGAGAAATTTCTGTGGAAGATGGAACCCTGAAGAGACAACCTAAGTATCAATTCTCAAATACAAAATGCTGGTGAACAGGACTGGTGAAGGCAGCCCTCAGCAGCACACAGTGGATGACTGCAGAGGAGGCCACACACTGGACCCCTCACTACAGGTGGCTCTTTCTGGTCACAACGAAATGGCCTGACACTCCCTCTCAAGGACTTAGGAGTTGGGGTGGAGTGGAAAGGTGTTCATGCTTCAAGCAAGTAAGGTTTACACTTCGTAAAATGTAATGAGAATACTACATGTCATTGTCACTTATGAGCACAATGCTACATAACGGGCATTTACACTCATAAGAGGCACTGTAACTAGTCATATAACTTAGATAAATAAAGCATTACTGCTGGTCGGGGTAGGTCCCTCAAAGGCTCCTGTGCTGAAGGTGTGCTGGCTGACGGGCTTCCAAAGTGACTGCAGCATGGGGCTCTGCCTCATCAGTGACTCATCTGCCGAGGGACTGATCAGAGGGACTGATCAGACGGTGTTATTGGGAGGGGATGTATACTGCGGGTGGGGCCGGGTTGCAGGGGTGGCCTTGGAGGATGTAACTGGCCCCTTTCTCTGGTTCTTTCCCTCTCCCTCTGCATCCTGGCTGCTGAGAGGCGAGCAACTTTCCTCTGTCAGGCTCTGCCACCATGACACTGCCTTGGAGCCAGGAGACCAGGGACTGAAACCTCTGAAACTTTGAGCCAAATTACATCCTTCCTCTTCTAAGCTAATTTTCTAGGGGTATTTAGTCACAATGTCAAAAAGCTAACACATAACCTAAGCAGAATATCTATTTTACTAAATAACAACGAAGTTTAAAATAAGTTCTTTCATATACTTACTGTGCAATAGTTAGCGAATCTTCATAAGACCAGGGGATATGAAGTTTATAGATACTTGTTATTTCTTCTATGGAAACAAAAGAAAAGATGCATTATGTATCATGTTACCCTAACATTTACAGAAACTACCAGAGTACCTAACTATATTACTGCCTAAAACTTAGTAAGAGCTGCAGCACATGACAAGAAATCATAGAGAATTCCTAACTAATAATGATTCAATTAGACTTACAAAAGCTATTAAAGCACATGGGTAGTAAGTACTAAGAAACTGGGAAAAATCAAACAGCTAAATCTGAATTACTACTATATAAAGATATGAAGATATACAGTATTTTAAAGATGTGAATATTTAAACTGAAATGTGAACATACTTTTTATTTTTCAGAAAATATATTTACCTTTGGTTCCTGAGCACTTGCTTACCACATTGAGTTTAAAAGCTTGGTATATCTAATAGAATTTGACCAGAAAAACAAAACAAAACAAGCTTATTTATTTGTTTCATTAAATGACAATATAAAATCAAATCCTCCCTGGGGCAGTCAGGATAATTACCTGCCCAAAGTTCAGCAGCTCTAAAGTATAGTACAGGCCACTTGTATTCAATAGCACTTTCCTTGAAGACAATCCTGTTGAATTAGAAGTACTGTGTTATTTGGAATATCAGAATTTTTAATGCATTTGCTTAAACAGTGTTAAAACAATGCCATCAGTTCTGATATTAAAAGACATTTCATAGCTTTTTAACTTCTGGTATGGAGGAGTCAACAACTCTTAAAAATCCAATCTTCCTGTAGTCAAGCCTGCACAAAACAGAGTATTTATAATGACTTTAAATTATAGCCATGTGTACTTATTTCTAATTTTAGAAATATATGCTTTCTTTTTAGCTCTTTTTATAAACGTGCTCTCTTTAATGATATTGGTGATTCAGAGCTGTCATTTCTATAATGTTCTAAATATTTTTGTACTTTAAAAAAGTGGGGGGGGGTGGGGTGGCAAGGATTTAGCTCAGTGGTTTTGCTGCCTGCTGCGCAAGTGCAAGGACCCGAGTTCCATCCCCGGTACAAAAAAAAAAAAAAAAGTGTGTGTGTGTGTGTGTGTGAGAGAGGTAAGAACCTCAAAGAAAGTAAGGAAGTTTCTTACTTTAAATTAACACAGATTCTGCCCATGAACGGTGTATGTGTGTAAAGTATATTATTATTATTATTTTTTTTGGTACTGGGGATCGAACTTGGGACCTTGTGCTTGCGAGGCAGGCGCCAGAACCACTGAGCTAAATCCCCGGCCCCAAGTATATTATTTTTCAATGTGGAGGACGAGGCACAGCAGATGGACACAGAAGCCTAACTAAAATACCACCTAATATCCAAAGCTGGAACAATTTAAGCAAAAGAATAAATGACAGTATTGGATCATAGTCCAGTAAATAAATATTCATGAGTCCAAACTAACATAAAAATTGAATAACCCGCTGTGGGTGGTACACACCTGTAATCCCAGCACTCAGGAGGCAGGATGAGGGCCATGAGTTCAAGGCCAGCCTGGCCTACATTCAAGGCCATAGTGGGATACATAGTGAGACCCTGTCTCAAAAACCAAATACCAAAAGCAAAAAAAAAATAAAAAACTTGAATAAATATACAAATGTGAGAGAAGTGGTAACTTTGTGTCTTGGGAAAAATTTCAATAATGTGGAATAAAAGGATAATATTTGCTAAAGACTAGTTGAGCCAATGAATGCTAAAACTAATGAGTTATTCTGATGAAAAATACTATTTTCATACTCTCAAAAATATTTCCCCCAAGATATTTATTAATTACAAAAGGAAAAGCAGTTAATTTTCCAGTGTAAACTCCGGCAGGCACCACCTTAACCAAGAAATGAAGGTGAGCACTGCTGGTAATGATACACTTGAGAATGCTTATCGCCTCTGTGGTATTCTTGGAAAAATGCCTAACTCTGATCTAATCACAGGAAAACAGACAAAGCCAAACTCAGGAATGTCCTACAGAATAAAAGGTTTTGGGCCAGGGATTTGGCTCAGTGGTTTCGCCGCCTGCTGTGCAAGCACAAGGACCCGAGTTCGATCCCTGGTACCAAAAAAAAAAAAAGAATAAAAGGTTTTAAGGTTATAAACACAAGAAAGACTGTGGAACTGTCACGTATCACAGGAGACAAGGGAGATGATGTGACGCCCACTGTGGGGTGGGCAGCAGGGAGGGAAGTTGTCAGTGCAGTAACTGACAAAAAGCAAACCAGCTTCGCTCTACACTGTTGTGATATTTGTGTAAGATGTCAACAACAGGAAATGCGGGTAAAGGAACTCTGGACTCTTTCCTAACTTTTCTGTAATTATTTTAAAATAAAGCTTTAGAATAATATTTAAATTATGAAATTTCATAGGAAAGGTAGCAATTTCTAACCTGTAATAAAAACTTCATGAAAAGTGCCAGCATTCAGTATAAATTTCATATAACGCACACACATATATACACTCGATTACCTTAAAATGTATGTGATTACGGAAAATAACCTTTAAAATTCACTTCTGAGAAGATGACTGCTGGCCCAGTACTACCTGAGAATCAGACCACTACACCACACCATCTGGTTACCCTAAGAACTACATTCACAATGTCGTAGGCTCAGTGTGCCAAGGCTCTGCTTTATTGGAACTCACTGGCAAAAAAAGCAGCACTCCCTTAGAAATACGACTGATTCTTAAATAGTTCCAAAAGCAGCACATTCCTGTAAGCTCGCGACTGGGGAGGCTAAGGCAAGAGGATCAAAGTTTGAGGCTAGTCTGAGCAACTTAGCAGGACCACGTCTCAAAATAAGATAACAAAAAGGCTGGGGATAAGGCTCAGTGTAGAGTGCAGTGGGATCAATCCCCAGTACTGGAAAAAATAGTTACCCCCAAACAAAGTACTTACCAAAGGAAAAAAGATGAGTTACAGGAAGCTGTATTGATCTAGTCTCTTTTTTAAAGAATTCGCAATCTACAACAAACTGAAATTTAAAACATTGATTTATTAGAAAAATAGAATCAAATTTATAGTAAAATATCTTGGTATTTGAGTAGAAAATAAAAGTCTACAACCTTAGCTTTGGAAAATGTATCAATGATCACACTATACCTCTAACTCAGCGGCAAGAACTCCTATTCTCTTTTCTTTCTTTTCTTGTTGTCCCTTCTTTCCTTTCCCCTCCTCCCTCAAGAACTCCTCAAAGAGAAATGGTATGCTGAGAAAATTTAATAAATAAGCTTAATTTAAATAGGTTATAATAATAGATGCATAGCAAAGTTTTCTAGTAATTTTAGGTATTTGTAGAAGGACATAAAAGGATGGACCAAAGATTCACAATTCAAGAATATGTAGGGATTTAGATACCATAGGCTTGAATATGTTCATAGTCAAAATGAAAATGTAACTTTGTTACACGTTTGTGAAAAATCCTACATTTACTAAACAGCTACAGTCTAATGAAGTGACAAAAGGCTGCGAGTGCTTGCTGCCACTCATCCACAAATACTAATGTTAGTTGTGTAAGATGATTTCAGGTTAAACAGTTACTGTAGTAGGTGGAAAACATTTACTACATATGAAGGAAAAGAAGTGCTTCCAGAGAGGAAACTACAATGTGACATCCACCCCATTATAATTTGTGTAGAGACCACACCTCTGTAATAACATTTCTAAAACTGTGTAAGAAACACTGTTCTTAGTTATCTGCAAGAGGAACCGTTTCTGGCAAAAGTGCCAGTTGGGTGAAAGAATCCCCACAGTGCAGCCCACTAGACTGCTTACAGGAACCGAGGGAGACGGCCGGGAGTCTGGTCCACAGGGAGTGGACAGACCTCAGGGCCCAGCCTAGGCTTTTTGGCAACTAAACCTTGGAATCTGGAACAGCATTACTCTGCTTGCCTCTTGGGTGGATTTTCCATGGTTTTTCAAAGTGGAAAACAGACGTGGGAAATGGCTCTAAGACTGCAGTACTTGGGGTGGGGGGAGGGGGTGGTTCATTAAGGGCTTTACTTTTTATTTCTCCCTCATAAGGCAGAGAACACAGACATTTTCACTAAGAAAGCAACTGTTGAAAGAGCAGAGCAATCATTTACTGAACAGGATTTTTTATTATACTGTATTTTTATGTAGTACTTTTGTACCTGAGACAAGGAGTAGTTTTTAAAAGCAATTTCAATTACTTTGTACAAGTATTTAAAATAGAATTTTCACTGTTGTTTTAAAAATCTGGCTGGGCCTTTAGGTTTTTTTGAGACAGGGTCTCATTATGTAGTTCAAGCTGATCCTGAGCTCACCATGTAGCCCAGGCTGCCTTGAACTTGTGGCGATCCTCCTGCCTCAGCCTCCCCAGTGCTGGGATGACAGGCGTGCGCCACCATGCCCGGATTGCCTTTACTTTTGCACAACAGACTAAATCCTTATCCAAGAAAGAGAATTCAAAGGTCTGTCTCTAAAACATTGAAGGCAAGCACATTTCTAATGGGTATAATTATTTTGTTTTTTATCATCAAAAAAATGCAGATAATTCCACATTTGTATTTCAGAAAACAGTAAGAAAGGTGACAGCTGACACAAACTCCTCCCACTCTGCCTGTGTGATAGGTACAGGCCTCTGATGATGGCTATGACACAGACTTGCAGACAGCGGAAGAGGCCCAAGTCATCATCTGAGCGAGGCAGGGCTGGTAACACGGAGATGACCATGCTGCTTTCCAAAGAGCATCAGGACATAGTACGTGTCTATCAGGCTACTACGAGGGTCTACTGCAGAAAGGCTTGTTAAGTGCTTGGAATAACCACAGAAGGCCTTTCCAAGTCTGGGGAAGATGTTAGATTCATTCAAAACCCACTGACCTGACAGAAAAACCTTTAAGAGAGCTTTTAGCACTGCAGATGCTGAATTACCTCTCACTTGAGCTAAGCAAAGCAAAGCAATGAATCTGTTACAAGGTGTTTGTGAAACTCGGTCTCTGAGATGCTTCCAACTACAGCCACTTTTCTTCTATTTCTTTTGAATTTCCATAATCATTCTGCCCATAAATCGTATCAATTTTCTCATTCAAAAACATTAAAAAAATTTATGTGGTAGGCACTAAAGGTTGCGGATGCAAAGCAGAATAAAACTTTTCTCATTGTTACACTCAAAGAGATCACAATATAGCAATGGCCATGGAGACATACATCGAAACTCAGTGTAACACACCCCTGGAAACTGTCATCCACAGAGTAGAAGGGGATCAAGTGGAGGTCTGTGGAGCAGCCTGGGAACGGACAGGGGACTTGGGGTGGGCCCCGAAGAACAGGTCTGCTGGTTAAACGGGAAAGACCACAGGGGCCTTTAAACCTCACCTTCTCCCCCAGCTCGTAAAATCACCACTATTCTACTTACATTCCCTCTTCCCTACTCACGAGCCCTCACAACCCCTTTCAAGGTGTCTAGTCTTATTTCTGATCCACTTTAAAATAAACAGCTTAATCGGGCTGGGGATTTAGCTCAGTGGTTCCGGCGCCTGCTGCACTAGCACAAGGACCCAAGTTCAATCCCTGGTACCAAAAAACAAAACAAAACAAAAAAAAACCAGCTTAATCTTCCAAAATTAATCACCTCAGACTCCATCACTACTGTGGTGAAAACTTCCCGTTTCCCAGGACTTCGGAATTCCACAAAGCCCTGCATCTTCCAGTGATGGCCTCTGTAATATGGCCAAGAACTTCTCCCCACTATCACTCTAGCCCCGGTAGCCAATCCTTCAAAATTGCATATGCACTCATTGCTTTCCAAATATACACCATACTTTCACACCAACTGTGCTCACCATTCCTTGCTGGAAAGTGCTGTCCAGATTAGTCTCTAAAACATAGCTAGAACAACTAAGGAACTGAATTTTTTTTTTTTTTCAAGACAGGGTCTCACTGTATAGTTCAGGCTGGCTTTGAACTCATGGCAGTCCTCCTGTCTAGGCTCTGAAGTGCTGGGTTACAGGTGTGCCACCACACCCAGCAGGAAATGAATTTTAAACTGCATTTAATTTTGATTAGTTTATATTTAAGCAGCCCATGTGCCAATAATTTTCATATTGACAGCACCAATCTAGAATGTTTGTCCTACCTATAAAAATCCCAACTATCCTTTAAGGACATTTTAAATATCACCTCGCTGTAAAGCTATTTTTGATTCCTTCAATCCAAATTGTCTCTTCCTTTTATGTTGACTTGTATCACATTTATTTAGGTATTCCTTCTTTCTTATTCTTCCCCTACTAAAGAGTGACAAGTGACAAGTAGTCTTTTATGTAAAGGGTGCCTAGTAAGTAACAGATTTTGCGAGACTGATAAACAGGAGCTCTTTTCTCACGCGGAGCATAGAGTCTTGGGTTTATTCTGCTTAGTTCACATTGGAGTAAGCATCTTAATGACTGAGCAGCCTCAGGTGAATCACCAAAACCAGTCACTGTTTTAGATAAGCCCCATGTGCGAGAACTGATCAAGAAGCAAACTTAACTTTAGCAAGAGCAACCCCAAAACATTCTGAAAACAACCCTAACCCATTTGTTACCTTACTTCCATGAACTGATGGAACATAAACGACAAGATGAGACAAAGACGGATAGTCCTGAAGTCTTAATGTCAGAGACTAAAGAAAGATAAATTACAAGCGGTTAGTTCTCAATTTGTTACTTAAAAGCATTTCAGAGAGTACATGCTTAGCACATCCAAGGCTCTGGGTTTAATCCTTAGCATCAAAAATTTTTTCTAAAAATTCAAATGCACATATTTACACTGGTAGATAAATAATCCTATAGGAAATAAAATCCCTAATAGTTATACTGAACATGGACTACCCAGAATAGGCCTTTGGCATACCCTCATGTGGAACAAGTGACACCCAGCCCTACTTTAATCACAGTTATCTGCAGACTCGGCACCTTAGGTTTGTGATTTGGCTCTGTGGAGCAGACAGCATCACAGTACCGTCTCCTCACTTACTTTGGTGGTGTGTGACACAGTAGTCCATAGTTGGTGAATGGATGCCAAAGATGATGGAGAGTTACTGTGTAATCTCAGATGAGTCCAACCTAGCCAGGTAGCAAAGAGCTTCTGGCTGACAGCACCCATGAACATCATCCCCTGGAATTTATGGAATAAATGACGAAGATGCCATGCAGCTCATAATGCACTGCAGCAAATGAAAAAACTACAGTTCTTAACATTAAGAGCCAATCCTAACAGCAAGTGTTCTGAGGAATGAACAGGTCTACTAATAGTATGCCAAACTTCTAAATACAATTTTTAATCCAGGTTTTCTCTGGAAGAAGACATGGGGTGGGAATATGTTAAAGTATGTTTACATTAAAAGATTTCTACAGAACAGCTTCCTGCAGCCTTTTGCAGAAGCACCAGTATGGGGGAATTAGGACAGAGTGCTGAAGTTAACACACACCTGTCACTGGGTCAGTTGAATGGCCCTGTTACACCCTGACCAGATTCTGCCCACTTCAGCAAAGTCTTGGCAGCACTCAGATGTTCCAACATAAATCCAAGGGTCATAAAAGGGCCACATAAATCAGTGACAGGCAGCTGAGACCCACCATGAAAGGCAGACAGCATGAAAGATAAATTAGTTAGGAAGAGCTTAGACACTGTGTAACAGCTACCCATGCTTAATAGCTTCTACATACTAAACTCATTCTCAACAATCAAAGCGTTCAACTTATAAGCGTTTAGCTAGGGGGTTTGGTCAGCAAAGATTCTTGTGAGTGATATGATTTTTATTTGACATTACCTTTGTTAAGATGAATAAAACCCATAAAACTTTTTCATTTTAATCATCCCTTTAACTTTGTGGCAAAATAACTGTACTACTTATAAATGGCTAACACACATTATATGAAATCTTGATTTTCATCATAATGGAAAAGTTTATACCTAGTAATTATAACCTTCTTATGCTGAGAACACCCAGGAATGCAGAATATTGAAATCCTTGTTTTCTAAGTTCTCCCTTCCAGCATTCTCTACAAAAAGGAAGTAGCTGGAATAACTCATTCTCCTGCTGTTCAGCAAGTCTGTTTCTTACATTCAGAACACAGGGGCCCAGAGCTCGATAAACACACGTTCAATCTTTGGAGATAAAAAAATAATATAAAGATTTTATGATTTAAGAAATAACTTCAAACACAGGAGAGCAAAGTACATTTTCTAAGGTTTTTAATCATTTGTTTTCTTCCTAACTCTTAAATTTAAGAGGGACAGAATATTTAAATTGGAAAATGAAGGACAGATATCATATGCCTTATGAATGATTAATTAATAAGTACATTCTAATACTTTGTTTTGCTCCTGCCTAGAAGGTTAGCATAGAATCAGTGAGACCTGAAAAATGTTCATGAGTCAAATTACTTCGCTAAAATATTTGTTCCATAAATACAAATAATATTCACTCCATGAATGAATATGCACAGAGTAGATTGACAAAGGTGATAGAAAAAAACTGCAACCATTCCAGCCAAATGTAAGAAGTCTGCAATTATTCTTTCTGTACCATTCCTCTCTGTTAGCGAAAATAACTTAATTGGTGTCAGGTTAATTAGGAGATGACTGGGAATAACCAGATTGATTTCTCTTTGAAGTCTGAGTCTAGCATTCACTAGGAAACTATTTTATTTTTAAAGTATCAATTCACTTGAAGACTGAAAACTATCAATTCTGGTATAATACTATCAGTTATAATACATGAAATTTGGAAATGAGATAACTTTTTTTTCGTACTAGAGATCGAACTCAGGCCCTTGTGCTTCTGAGGCAGGCGGTGGCACCACTGAGCTAAATCCCTGGCCCTGGAAATGAGATAACTTTTACCTAATTTTAAATTTTTCCCTTTTCAGTAATATTATGTAAATAAGTATTTTTTCCATAAGACTTGCTACTCCACTAGACTCTGGTAAGGAAGCCACCACCACCCATCGGGTAACTCCCTGCTGCGATGTGCCACCCGGAGAGAGGGCGGCAGAGGCAACTCCTCTCAGAGCTGACCCTCGTGCGGTGCTGAACCCATCTGAAAATTACTTCACATCTCTCTGGGATGCCCACTTCCCTAAGGTACTTCCTCTCAAAACGAAATTCTGAGCAAAAGACACTAATCAGCTTATAGCTTAAGACAAACTAGACACACTCTCAAATTTAATTTAAAAAATCAATTAAACCTTTAATATGATGCTGTAACATACAGAGATTCATAAAATTGTTAACTTATAAGTCTTTTCTTCCCCCCAGCACTGGGGACCAAACCCAGCCCTTGCACATGATGGGCAGGTGCTCTACCAATGTGGTCACCTAGCTGTTAAACGCTAACTGCCTATCACTCTAAGGAAAACATTTGCAACATGTACATCAACAATGAAGTTTATGAAATACCCAAGAGCATATTCTAAAATGTCGACGGGCTCAAGTACTTTTTCACCTGATTAGTAAGGTTGTAAAGCTACATTTACCTTAATTGTTGGCAGCAGTTCAACTTTCCACGACAGATCAACCCCTTGCTGGCTTTGAAATAAATACAAAATATAATTAAAGAACAAATATACTGAAGTATTATAAACTACAAATAAGCTTCAGAGGAAAATTATCTAGACCTAGTAGAGAGAGTTAAAATAAACAAACCACAGTCTAGTGAGTCTAATCAGTACTCTCTGTCCACATAGTTCCTTTGGCAACAAAAATAAAAATTGTTTTTCTTAACTATCAACTGCTTTTAATGTTTATAAAAATTACTAGTATATTCATTTCTCTTACTTTTCACTTAAAGATACTGTAACGATGTAACAACAAAATGAGTGTAAGAACACACATAGGCATCTATGACTCCTGAGCACTGTTTGAGAATAGAAGGCACTAAGTGCATAAGACTTACCACATAGAAGTGCTGTTTATGCAGCCAAAAATCCAACTGTTTGTATCCTGTTGATGAATAATGCAAAACAAAACACACTAAATATTGTGGCAAATACGGCAGAAAACACATTGAATATCGTATAAAATATTGTTCTACAAATCTTCGGTGCCTTCCAGGTACACGATGAGTAGCAGCAAGGGAAACATAAAGCAGCATCTGTGATTGACATCATACCCCACAAATGTAGGTTTCTTTTTTTTTTTTGGTACCAGGGATTGAACTCGGGACCTTCTGCTTGCGAGGCAGGCGGTGGCACTACTGAGCTAAATCCCAGGCCCTAGTAGCATCTGTGATTGAGAAGCATATGCAAGATGCTCTCCAAAGTCACACAGTCAAGGACAGGAACAAAGCCCAAGGAGAGCGTGACCAGCAGGTAAGCACCGTCCTAGCGTGGTGGGGGGGACAGTGACCTGATGGGTGTCTCTACTACTACATGTCCCCCAATAAGCATTTCCATTGAACCCAAACTTTCAAAGTCTTGGTAATGCCTATACTTTTAATCAGGCAGCTACACAGTAAAGCTACAAAATCAGAAGTGGGAATTAGAGATAGAATCTCATGCCAACAAAAATCCAGAGTCAAGTAATTAAAAATAACAACTAAAAATAAACAAATTTAATTAAAAAATAAGCCGAGTCTAGTTTTTTACTTTATCATTTGAGTCCCCATCTGATTACCAGCAGATAACCTGTACGCATTCAGGAATGTGCTTAGAAAGAAGCTAGCTAATCCTTCATTAGCTCAGGGCTGGGATGCCAGAGAGGATTGCGATGTTTCAACCCGTCTGCACTCAGCTTTAGGGGTGTAAAAGCAGTGTGACCCAAGATTTGCATTCCAAATTTTAAGGAACAGCAGTGTTCCAGGGTCTGATGTGATGATCCGTCTACTGAAGTTCTTCCACTGCACAGGAAGATGAGAAGCACTGTCAGACAGCTACATAATTTGTCCTTAGTGTTACAGACAGGACATGAAGAAATGAATCCATCCATTCAACGAATGTTTGTGAAGTCCAGTCTGAGGCCAAGGAATTATGTTAAACCCTTAGGGAAAATAAGTCAGCCAGACATAGTCTCTGCCCTCATGGGCATTCAATAACATTTTAAGACAGTTTAAGAATACAGAAAGGAAAGCTGACAGCAGACAATGGGGTATTTCTGTTTTCCATGACAGGCTAAATACTGGTGTGGCTCTTGTATCCATTACCTGTCCTGCCCCAAACAACTGATACAATAAAGCAAGACAACAGAACAGACCAGCATAGCCCGAAGGAGGAACAGAAGCAGTCTCTAAAGGCCCAACCCACTTCTGTAATGGGTTTCTGCAGTTACTACTGAAGCCTGTCCTCAAAAATAGTCCTCCTCTTTAGAAAAACTGCCAATATTCCACATAACTTACTTCAGAAATTCTCACTTGTCCATCAGTGAATTCAACAGATAATGTAGTATTCAAAACCACTCTAACATACAAAAGAACAATTTCAAATCATCTAAAAAACACTCAGTAACTGCACTGAAACTCTTAGAAGTATTCAAGAAATTACTAATTCCTAAAGTATACAGAAAAGGCTGATGAAAAACGTTATTATAGTTCTCAAAAAATTCTGTCTACAGTAAAAATAATGTCTTCAATGGCTGCTAAAATAATTACATAAAAACAAACAAAACAGAACAAAAAAAATTACATAAAAGATTGCCTGGGGACTTTATAATGGATAGATCATGCTGATACTGAGTGCACTGATAAGCCATCATGTCATTAAAAGTTTGCTAACCAGATATTATGTACTTCCTGACGTGATGCAGTAGGAGACACACAGCTTTGTTTATAATACATTCTCACTACAAAAATTAGCTCAAATCTAATCAGGATTCTAGATCCAACCACCAGTTCACAGAAAATAAGGGATAAATAATGCATATTAAATGATAGCCCCAAAATGCAATTAGGTAAGTTCAGATTGTAGGAAACTGTGAAAGATATAATCCTCTTTCCTCAACAAATGGCATAGAGGGAAAAAGGACAGGGACTGTTATACAAGAGATTTAAGATTCATGAACCAAGGAAAATGCACACACTTTGAATTTTCACTCAAATAATTTAAACTTAAAATTTAAGTGAGCTGAGGAAAACTGAACATGGACTGGATAACAGATAGAAGAAAGTAATTAATATTAATTTGGTTGGATGAAATAATGTCATTATAATGTGTAAAATCCTATCTGACAGAAAAACATTGAAATATTTATGAATGAAATGATAAAATGACCAGAATTTAAAAATGCTTCAGTTCAAAAAAGTGGGAAGGAATACTATAAGAATGACAGAATGGTCGGGATTTAACTCAGGGGTTCTGCCGCCTGCCTCGCAAGTGCAAGGACCCCAGCTCGATCCCCGGTACCAAAAAAGAATGACAGAATGGTGACAAGCAGAGTTGTGTGTTGGTTACAAAATTTTCTTTCTACTTGTATGTTTGAAAACTTCTACAATAAAAATTGGAAAGATTATTTTTGTTTTTGTTTTTGGTACCAGGGACTGAACTCAGGACCTTGCATTTGCGAGGCAGGTGGCGGAACCACTGAACTAAATCCCCGGCCCTGGAAAGATTATTTTTAAAGCTCACCACATGACTTAATGGTAATGAATGCCCATAACCATTAAATACAAAACAGGGATCCTCCAATCAGCAAATGGACCTTTGTACTTTGGCAAGCATTGTTCTCAGTATAATACTGACCTCTACTTTGTTTTGTTTTTTTTTTTGAAAAAGATTTTTTATTCAGTATTTAAGTAAGATTAAAACCTACAAGATTTTGCTTGCAGCTGATGAACAAAAAGAAAAGTTAAACATAAGTTTTTATCTGATTGGCTAGTTTAAAATGCTCTAGGAGTCAAATTACTCAGAGACATACCAATTATTTTGTGTGGGCTTAAGAGTCTTGGAGAAAGGAGTAGTCTAAACAAAACAGGTCATCTGAGAGCACAGGGCTAAAGGGTATATAAAATACTGAAGAAGCAGCTGATAGAGTGAGGCTGTGGCAGACCTTTTGATTCTTTTAGGCATCTAGCAATTGTTATTGTATGCAAGAACCTAGCAGCCAGTTAGTTATTTGATGTTTTGACTTTTTTGAGTTAAACACTTGAACCCATACCCACTAAGCAGGAAAATAGATACTTTATAGATCAGTTGGAAAATATAAAGCAGACCCACTTCTCCAGTAGAGTAAGAGAAACAATAATTATTGTACATATTGTACTTGTTGCATTATGTCTGCTGAGTAGAATTTCCATTCCAAGAGTTGTTTTCATCTTCACCATCATCTCGAGTCCTCAATCTATATATCCTCCTTTCCTTTTTAAAATCTTCCTCTCATTTTTCCAGCACTCTTTTTCTGACTAGTTCCCTTTTTTCTGATTTGCTAGATGATGTAGGGTTTGAAGGTTCTGGTGATGGTGTTCTCACTGAAGTCTGTGCAGAAGGAGGATTACTAAATAATAAGTTGCTAATCAATCTCCAGATGGCAAGAAATGGATAAAGTATTGTCCCCAACAATGTCCAAATGTCTCCACTGGAAGAATGTACAATGGATGTAGCTGGTCTTCCGGCTGGTAGCAGCACTACTGAAGCACTTGGGGCAAGTTCCAAATCTAGTAATTTCTTTTTATAATCTTCTTTGGTAAATTCCCTCCTGGGAAACATGGTTGCTAATGAAAAATTACCATAAGGGTTGCCAACAGTCTGTGTTGCAAACTGCCTTGCTTCTTCTAGAAGAGCCTGACCTCTACTTTGAAATTCAGTCTGCATGTGGCTATTTTAAGCCCTTATTCTCAGGGCCAGATTCTGCCCACTTAGATTTAGGGTAAGAGATGCCAGCATTTGAGCGTTGCAAAATTCTGGCATCTCCGCTAGCCTAGGGCATCCTTCAAGGACCTGCCTGCATGGCTGCTGACTATCTTCTCTTCTACAGACTACATCACAAATCAGACAGCAACAGCTGTCCGTGAAATACTACATTAGATCAGAGCTCTAAAAACTAGAATTAACCTAACAAAAAGGAGAAAGGATCAATAAACTATTGAAGATATAGATTTAAATTGAAAAGTCCTGAGGTAATAGAAGAAAAATATCCCAAATCGGGCAAAAAAAATCCGAAGTAAGAAATGTTGGAAAATTACCAAAATTATTATTTGACATATAATTATAAAAGCACGCTATATAGCATCTACCATTTTTAAAAAAAAATACGGACTGATTCACACATTTGTATGTAAGCCTTGCATTGGGCCTGTGCTAATCTCTGTATTGTTCCAATTTTAGTATATATGTTGTCAAAGTGAGCATCTAATGTTTTAAAATGATGCCTAGCGTAGTAAGTATTCCTTAAAAAGAAACACAAAATTATTACTTTGATATCATAAGCCTACATTACATTGTACAAATCATTGTCTTCGATGATACTGGCATAAAAAGTTTCTGAAATTTTAGAATGGAAGCCAATGAAAAACATGATTCACTATATAAAATTCCTATCTAATATCTTTGCTTACCTAGACTTACTATTTAAAGTATCAATAGAATTTTAGAATTAAAGTCTTTGAATTCAATTCCTTCATCCTGAACACAGAGAAGTTAAGGCAGAAAGGGAGAAAACCTAAAGTAAGACCAAAGGTGCAAGGTAGTAAAACATCATCAGTTTCAGAAAACTGTTAATACTTTAACCCAAACCCTGTTCCAAACAATAGCTCAATATCTAAATCTACTAGATTATTAGTCAAATCTAAAAACTATACAATAGTTAGCCTTTTAAATTTACATAAAATATACCAATGATCTTACCAGCATGGTGCTCTGACAATAGGCATGTGTGTAGATTTTTCTATGATTTGCAAGAGGAAATGTAAAATATATCTTATCAGATTCCTATAAAAGAAAAACATTCAATATAGCCATGAGAGTGGGCAATTTCACCATCAAAAATACAGATAAAGCAAATGAATAATTATTTATCATTCTTGGTGTGGTCAGACACCAAGACAAGGAGTTAAGAGGAAGTATAAAGTCTGTAGTCCTGAACTTTTCCTACAAGTCTCAACATGAACACTTTTCTTCCTTGGTGATTTTTGGTGCTTTAGTTATGATAAAATAGACTTAGCTCTGCCTACTGAAAAGGCCTAGAATTGCCTACCTAGTATCCATAAGCATCTGTAGTGCCAGATTATGGCCCTGAGATACATTTCCCAAAATAAAGAAATAGTTCCTTAAAGAAATAGCTGGTAATCCCAGCACTCAGGAGGCTGAGGCAGGAAGATCACTGAATTCAAGGCCAGCCTCGGCTACCATAGTGAGTTCAAGGCCAGCCTGAACTACATAATGAGACCCTGTCACAAAAAACCAAAAAACCAAAACCAAACAGCGGGTTCAGGCTCTGGGAGAGGAGATACACAAAACAAGCTAAAATACCTTGTCATACTGGACAGTGAGGAAACTATTAAAGAGCTCTATCAGAAGACTAAGGAGTCAAAGTTAAAATGGTTTCTACTGGTCAAGTGGGGAACAATTTTAGTATCAGTGGAATGAAACACAAATATATTAAATTCATGAATTCATAACCATACTGAGGAGGGGGTGTCTAATGGTCACGGATGGAGGATACCAACAAGCCAACTCATTACTCTGAACCAGTAGAGAGAAGGCAAGAACCAAAGATTTGAGCAATTATCATTTTCTTCCTTTATAATTTTTTCCAGTTTTGACAAACTTAGATGTGGCAGTTTTTCTACATAGTAGCCCAATTAATAAATGAAGTATCCTCCCAAATGATTTAATGACTCTAGGAGTTCCTCATCAACAGCTGTTAATATCACAAGAGTTTAGCAAAAGCAAGAACAAAAGAAAAACCTGAATCTTAGCAAGCATCTGGATCCAACCTGCTAAGCCAGAATAAAAGTTGGTAAAGGATAAGCTGAATGACCACAGTAATTCAATCAGCAAAACCAAGACAACGGGAAACTATCACATAGAGAGATGGCCTACTCTTGTCAACAAATAAATGTCAAGAAAAGACAAGAATAGAGAAAGTATTAAAGATTAAAGAGGACTAAGACATAACCAATGACCACGTAGGCCTTATTTAGATCTTGATTTAAATCTACACGGTGAAAAATTTATGATACAACTGGAAAACTGAATATTGACTACATATTTATTATTAAGGAATTATTGTGAAAAAATAGTTTATCACTATCTCTTTATGAAAAGCCTTTAACTTTTACAAATAAACATTAAAATATTTTTGAAAAAAGAATTCTTTGGAGGAATACTTACATTGTAAGCCACATAGGTCCATCTGGACACTTTTACTGGAACCCACATAGATGTCCCTTGAAGTGAAGGAAATTATTTACTTGCCTTTTTAATATTAAATACTTTGTTTTTGAATCCTGGTGAAATACTTCCTGATCCTAATGGAGAAGTGGTTTCTGAACACTCACTAGTTTTAGAGACAAATCCAGGAAAACATTCTCTCTGTGCTGATCAGCACCTGGCACTCACACACATACGAAAGCGCTACAGATGTGCAGACGTCTTTAAGGGAGCATCCACAGGTGGAAATAAGTATATTTCCCAACACGACATCTCATTAAGTAAAGTGTAACTGGTCTTAGTATATTTAACAGCAAAATGTACAAGGAAAAGATATGCTGGTAATTCAAAGACTCAAGAATAAATGATGCTGAGGAACTGCGAGGTACCAAGACAACTATAGCTCTTATTTACGCAACTGTCAGGAGACTGCATGTATAACACTGCGCTCGTTTATGGGGCCAGACTGCAATTTGGCGGTAGAGCGCTCACCCAGCATGTGCGAGCCCTGAGTTCAGTGCCCAGCTCTGCATACAAATGAGCATGCAGAAACACCTTCTCTATTTGTCTGCTATTTCAACACAAATTTTATGAGTATCCCACAACTTGCTTTTCTACTCTTAGCATTCCAAACCAAGAGCCTCATAGTAGGGAAATTAATACAATGTCAGGATTATAAAACTTGCAGTACCACAGTTTCAAAGACTTTTGTCTGCTAATAACAGATTTCCTTAAAAATAATAACTAAAAGTTCTACTTAAAAATGTTAATGTCACCAACCTGTTAGGTCAGAAATTATTGCTGGATTTTCCTCAAAATGTTTTGCTGGGTGTCTTATGAAGTGGTGATTCAAAACGGACAATTTCTTCTTGCGATTTTGAGTTATCTGTAAAGAACATCGATATACTCTGTATCATTTCATCACAGGATGATTCAATGAAACACTGTTTCAAGTCATGCCAGCAGGCAGTATCTGTTTCTCTAAAGCTGGCACCACTCAAGGCCTTTACCCTACTCTTAATTTATTGATCAGCACAAGACCTATAAAAGACAACCTTTTTATCTGCATTTTAAAGATGAAGAAACTAATACATAGGAAAATTAATGACTTATCCAAAAATTATGCAACTATTAAGAATCTGTGCAGGGATTCAACTCAGGTATCTGCCTCTCCAGTCACTGTTAATCATTATGCACCATTTCTTCCCAAGTAAGTTAACAGAGCATTATAAAGATGTAGAAACTTAGAAAAGAACTCATCTAGTGCTTCCAGCACACTAGCTTCCATACTCAGAGCAGTGCCAATGCCAAACAATCACTGGTAACTAGAGAAAAATACAAATTGACAACCATCCTTTCTTGGAAACTACCCCTTTCATTATATACTAGTATTAGGGTTTTTTTTCCTCATCTCATGAATTACTGGAAAAATATGATTTATTAAATTTAGTTTCAATGCAATTTTTAAAAGAATATACCTATGTGTTTGAAGTACTTCTATTCTTCACTGATTGGAATAAGGTCTCGCTGCAAGCTACCATATGTAAGTTTGTGTACAACCTGATCTTGCTATTTTATAATTGATTCTCTTACTACAGTATATCTAGTAACATTCTCTCAGAGACTTAAAACTTTTGTCACAGTTAAATTGCACAATTAAAATGTCAATACCCAAAAAGTGTTTGCATTGAATGACAATTCATAGTGTTAATTCTATGAAGTTTTTACTTCAATAAATATACTAAAGATGAAATCTTCCGGCTTATAATTTGGTACAACACAATATGATATGGGTATTTACAAGAATGCTACGTGTCTAGAATCCTAATAGTAGTTATTCAGCTTTCTGAAGAATAAAGGAAAAAAATGTCTGTAGTGGGTGCTGTGATCTTCATGTGTCCTGCTAATAGAACAATGTGGAAAATCATGAGTGTGAAGAGTTTATACTGTGAAATCTCATGACAGAAAAGGCTCAACTTGTAGAAGTACACAATTTAAGTCCTGGTGAGCTTGGGCTATTCAATGAATGCACATATTTTGATCTAATCAGAAAGGTAAAAACACTTTTAAACACATGGCTCAAAAATATCAAGTAAGGGCCGGGGATTTAGCTCAGTGGTTTCGCTGCCTGCTGCGCAAGCGCAAGGACCCCAGTTCGATCCCCGGTACCAAAAAAACAAACAAACAAAAAAATCAAGTAAGATAGATCATGTTTACAATACTAAAAAATATATATATATAAAATAGCTCAAATAGTAAGTATTTATTTTAAGTAGAAAAAAGCTAGATGTACATCAAACTTAAACAGTGAAGAGACAATTGGGAAAACTTGAAAATATCCATTCACTTTCATTACATTTATGAGTTATTAACAGCAATCAAATTATAAAAATGTAATTTCCATCCTCGAACTAATTAAACATTGAAAAAAGTATAGGCTTCTATTTTCTTTCTTTTTTTTTTTTTTTTGGTACTGGGGATCGAACTTGGGTTCTTGCACTTGCGCAGCAGGCGGCGAAACCACTGAGCTACATCTCCGGCCCTAAAGCTTCTATTTTAATCAAAGAAAAAAATGCATTAAATCTGTCATTGCTATAATAAAAGCTTTCATTGTGCTGCAATAACTTTTAGTTTAAAAATACATACTTGTTTAGTATCAGCATCAATAAGATCAAAGAATGCCCGGATCGTAGTCAACTGCAATTGTTTACACCTAAAGAATGAAGTAAGCGTTACGCATGAAACTTTCTCAAAACGTACTTTTGATCCAAACATGCAAGCTTCTACATGTAATGAAATATCTGAGTTTCTTTTAATGCTATAAACTAAGAAGTTATTTAAATGCGAAATTATTCTCATTAAGCATTTGTCTTAAGGTCGAAACCTATAAAAGTAAAGGAAACGAACCCCTTCTGAATGAGTCTCAGTGCACTGTGCCGGCCCTTCTGTGTCCCCAAATCTCCTCGCCCAGCCTGGCTCCTACCTACACACCCCTCCCCGTCCACTTCACAGTGCGCACAGTGGCCACAGGAAGCGCACAACAGATCTTAGGTAAAAAAATACCGAGACAGACACTCAGGTCTGCCTTTCCTGATGCATATTTAATCTCTTACTTTAAAAAAGTTTATATTAAAAGTAAATCCAATTCCTGTGCGGTTCTGTACTCCTCCCTAGGGCAGTCACTGCTGTATTACTCAATGTGCATATGGCCATTGCTTAGGGCTCAGAGCCCCACCACAGATACTCTTGGCTCTGTCTAACTCTGACAAACCCTAAGACTTCGGTATCTGAGGCTAGCTGCATCTGAGACAGATGTTCCTGCTTCACTGAGAGACGATGTTATAGACTGTCAAAAACATGTTGGTCAAGAACCAACCTTAGAGTGCTAAGCCCCTAAGTAAGCCTTTCACACAGACTTGCTTATTCATGAGTAAAGTACTAAGAAAGCTAGCAAACCGATTAATGCACTGATGAGAAAACAGGAGCCTGAGAAATCACCAAGATAAGTTACACTGCTGGGCGTGGTGGTGCATGATATAATCCCAGCACTCGGGAGGCTGAGGCAAGAGGATTGCCATGAGTTCGAGGTCAGCCTAAACTACCTTGAGAACCTGTCTCAAAAAAAAAAAAAAAGTTACACTAACTTACCACACAATGGAGAGATGGTCTGTTGAAACCCACGTCTTAGGCACTGCTGAACTCTAAAAGGAAAGAAAAAAAAAATCAAACTTAATAAAAGCATATTATTCTCTGAAAGGTTTGAAATTCTTTTAAGCTAACATTTAGAAACAGATAACACTGTTTTCATTATGATATTCATGTAGTTATTTTGAATGATAAACTCTTCTAAAAGGCAAACTAGATTTTAAGATATTCCTGCATAAAATAATGTAACTCTCTAAGTATCATTACTGGTTATTCAGGCTTAAACTACCCTTTACAAATTACTAGAACATGTAGGACTCTGCCTTGAAGTTTTAATTTAATGTCTAACTCTGGTACTTCTGGCTTCGAGATGGATGTTCCTGGTTCTTTGTGAGATGGTGGTAGCAACTGTGAAGGGAATGTTGGTCAAACTGTGTCAGGAAACAAGTTTGGAGTGCTAAGACCTAAGTTTATTTTTCTCCCATCGATTTCTTTTTTTGTTTTTGATTTTTTGGGTTTTTTGGTACCAGGGATCGAACTCAGGACCTTGAGCTTGCGAGGCAGGTGCAGTGTCACTGAGCTAAATCCCCGGCACTCACAGATTTTTTTATTTGAGAATAAAGAGCTATGGAAGCTAACAAAGTGCTGACAAAGCTAATGTTTAACTTTTGAATTATTTTAATACAAGACTGAGTTTAAGATTCTTTAATAAATCATAGTTTAGGTGATAAGTTAAAATATTTCAGTAATTTTGGTCTTGACTAAACTGTTCTTTGATAGATTTTGAGTTCTGACTTCTTAGGAATGTTTCTGGCAAGCAAACATTTTAAAATATTTTTTAAAGTTAAAATATATCTGATTGCACTCTAAGAACTACCTCATCAGATTCTCATTATTAGGGTCCAGGCTTCACTTATTTTGCAAAATTTCTCTAGATGGTTAGGCTGTGTAAGGGCAAAAGGCTCCTAAAAATGTGACTGCTGGCAGAAAGAAGGCTGCTCAGCAATGGCACAGCACCCTACAGAAGCAGAGAACCTCAAGCAGGTGGCGACCTCACTGGGAATTCACCAGACCCACAGAAGGGCTCATCAAGTGAACAGAATTTCATTTTTCATGGCAGCTCCTTTTGCACCGAAAACACAAGGAGCTGCCATCTCGGAACTGACAAAACAAAATGAAACAGAAGCCTGCCAACATAGATGCAGCTGCATTTATGGAGGCATAAACGGCTTCTTTAATAAATGAAGCATACATAGCTACAAAGTAGGTAGGTGTGACTTCTAAGGGTTCACTGTCACGCTTGTACTCGGTAAATAATGAGTTTGGGGCACCATGCTGGGAAGTAGGAGGAATGGCATAATTGTTGAATTTATAAGCACCGATATATTTGGGAATTATTACTGATAGCTTATTGAAAAATTAGACAAGCAGAACTCACTGGGGTTCTAAGATTACATTAGAGGCTGAGAAGACAGCACTGACCACTACCAGGAAAATAAAACTGATGTCCTTTCCAGAGCTGAAATAGTAAAAAAAAGACAAGTGAAAAAAGTAGCTTTCATGGCGTTGCAATGAAAGCTGATAAATGCTATAGAAGCCACTGCTCTTTTCTGGCACAGCTGGGACGACTTCCTCTTGCGGCCTCTCCGGCTGCTTTACCATGTGTAATGGCATGAGCTGGGTGGGAGGATGCCCACAGGTTAGCCTCCCGACTAGTGCAGACGCGTTCTCCATCCTACATGATTCTTCCTGGCCCCAACACGTAAATGCCATTTAACTATTCTTGCTTGAAAAACGTATTAAAATATTATTACTTCTTAATTTTTTAGAAAATGAACATATACGCAGATATGTGAGAATGTATACTACTGTACTGGGGGGTAAATATTGTGTAAATCAGGTTATACAACTGCTGTTTTCAGAAAAATTCTGTAAGTAAGATATTTTTGCCAAAGTCAGAAATACAAGCTGCCTTAAAAGCAACAGATTCTCAAATGACCAAAGTTATTTAAAAGATAAATCTTAGGGTGTGGTATGAATACAGGCCAAGTCTAGGAAATAAGTTATGTTAGTATTAATATGACTAAACTGCTTATGTTTACTGAAGAGCTGACATTTAGCTTTTTAAGGATGTAAAGCAAATAACTGCCAAAAACATTCAATACCAAATGACACTGAGTCATATCACCAAAAAAGAGGTCTGAGAGATTCAACAATTTCATACCAAAGCTGTCCTGCCACATTTCAATTCTCCAATCAGAGGAATAAATAATAATGATGAGTAATAGCAAAATAACATGGTAGTATTGCTCTGAGTGTGGCAAGCATTCATTACACAATACCTATTTGGTGCATGGAGAACAATCTAAGGCAGGGGACAGATCAGATGAACAAAGAAGTATCTATGAAGAGGAACAACTAGGAAAGAGTGACTCTCTACATCTGTCTCCTCAAAGCAACAGGAACAGGAAGACCACATTCTATGGATTTTCTCTTTGGAAATAAATTAAAATATTTAGATGATGTATACATGGAGTTATGACATTAATATCTTAACATGTCCCCACTGGCTTGAACTACGGGTGGTACATGCATGACCATCCTATGCATGACTGTACTACTTGTACCAACAGTCGTGGATGTACCACTAGTGGTTCAAGCTGCCTGGGAGCAAGACATATGAATTCCAGCCCTGTCATGAACATGTTAACTGAAGACTTCAAGGCTGAATATATAAGAAAGAAGTTCTACAAGGAAACTTGAGATCACTTTACACAGGCCATCTGCATCAGGCAAAGACCAAATTAGTCAATGGCCTAGCAGGGAAGGATAATTAGCAAACTAGTCAGAGTTCTATTTATATTATCAAAGCTAATAATCCCTTTATTAAAAACAGGTAAATCTTCGTTTGGGGTTATGTGGTATGTTTGACATTCACCTAATACTGTGCATAGTATGACACTCAGATATAACTAGGTTCCCCTAAACTTCAGTCCACATTTTCTTATAGTTACAACTCTAATGTAGGCCCAAGTGTTATTTTGGACATAAATAAGTCCCACTCACGAGGTATATATCTAAGATCCTTTTAGCTTTCTATGGGCATACTCATCCATGCCTCTGCCTGCCTAATGGACTCAGTTTCATTTATTCATGTTCTCTCCCTGTCACACACCTGCTGCAAGCCTATACCAACTCAGCCGTCACTTCCAAGTAGCTATATTTTGTTTCTCTTTCATGCTCCATTATGTCGATTATATCACTATTTCAATAGAATCTTAAAAAAATTACCACAACAGATAAGGCACTGGTATGATGGCTTAATTTTGGTAGAAAAGTTAGTCCTGAACGAACTTGGTAATCCCGGAATCCTCCAGCTACAGAAAGTGTGGTGAAATTTATGTGTTGAGCATTTAGAATCCAATAGTTGTTTACAGTCATATAAAAATCTGGTAAGAAAAAAAGAGAGGCATTGAAAATAGCAGTCATTCCCTTCAACAATACCTACAAGCCAAATTTTAACTGCACTTTTCTTTAAGATATCTGGTTATAAATAGTGTTAGTTACATTTCTCTATTTTGAGAAAAATCAGTATCTTTATAGGTATTCCCACTTGCCCAATAAATAAGAGTACAAAGACTAAGTTACTACAGGCATCAATAAAGAAAAAAAAACCCTCTACCTTACTGGCTGTCACATGCCCATATGCAAACATGATCTTTCATTCCATAAGGACTTTTCAAGAGCCACATAGAGTAACAACTTTTCTTTAGAAAGAAAACTCTAAAATTCTAAGAGTTCACTACGCTAAAGAGTTGTAGGCATTTGTGGTGTTGGCTTCGTGATATATGCATATGTTCACCCCTCTCTACCATGGTAGTGTCCCTATTTACAAGAGTTTAGCAACTTTACTGTGGCCAACCATCCCCACATTTAGCACCATTTAAAAAGTTCTTATAGTTTATCAGGACAGCACCATTGATGTTATTTTCAGGATTATGTTGCTATGGAAAAATCTCAGGGTTAGGAGTCTACACAAAAAGGTAACAAGCAGCTCAAAAGGAAGAATCTGCAGACAGTGACTGGCTTTGTCTCCAGGAGGTAAGAACATTTTAGTGTCAAGGATTACCAAATTAAGACCAGGGCAGAGGAGTTTTCATTTCTTTTTCTGATCATCAAAAGTTAATGGATTTTTATCCTGGCATTTGATCCCACTCAAACATTTGGTATAGGAAGCTCTCTGTACTACACATCCCAGCAGTATTTACTTTGTCACCAGGCTAAGCCTGAACATCTGGAGGACCTGGGATTAAGTACCAATGGGGCACACGTGCCCTACATCTAAATATTTAAAAGTCCAAAGTCCAGTGGACACACTATTAAATTAGTGCATTTCTATTTCTACCAAGACAAATAAGCTTGGAGGCCAGGCTCAGATCGAGAATTTCCAGACACGTCTGACCCAGCCCTGGATCGCAGCAGCACAGGAATGCGGGTGTCTGACCACTGCTGTCTTCTCTCCCTTCCCATCCCAAGCTCGTGCTGCATGGCAAGGGCCTGTGTGCAAGTGCACGTGCTGCATGTGCGTCCTGCTTCAAACTGAGAACTATGCCTTTCTGCCCCCAGGAGAACAAAGCCAGGTAAAAGGCCTCTGAGCCCTGGGAGAGGACGTGGGGCACACAGGCAAGGAACATGCGAAGGCCTGGCTCCCAGGACCGTGTGTGGTCTGAAGTGGAGGCACAGCTAGGGCTGGGTGCTGAGCCTGCACACTGCTTCCCGCTGAGGAAGGGTGAGGCCTGAGGCAGCTACACTTTACCCTCCAGTATACACAGAGAATCCGCTTCTGAAATCACAGGATCTGTCTCTCGGAAACTGAAAATTGGTTGAATTAATTCTGTTTAAGTTCTACTTCTGACTTAATGCAATTAAAATCTACAGACTAGACAGAAGAGAGGCTTACTAATTACAAGGCTCCCTGGCCCTAAGACTCACTTTCAGCCTGAGCCTGCTGGAAAGACCACTGCCACCCTTCAGAACTCTCTCTGCTGAGAGCTCACGCCTATACAGTATTTCCGAGTCTCGAGCCACCCTAACCGGCCCATCTGCACACACCATTAAACATGCAGCGATATAAAGCTCCTCAACTCTGGTAACAATGAATGAGATTATTCGGCCTTTGATCTTCTCCTTCTTCTCCTCCTCCTTTTTTTTTTTGATTTTGTGAGACAAGGTCTTGATATGTAGTCCAGGCTGGCCTTGAAATCACAGTGATCCTCCTGCCTCTGCTTCCTGAATCCTGGGATTTCAGGCATGTGCCACCATGGCCAGCTCCTTTGATTTTTTTTTTTTTTTGGTACTGGGGATTGAACTCGGGCCTTGCGCTTGCGCAGCAGGTGACGAAACCACTGAGCTAAATCCCCAGCCCCACTTTAATTTTTTTTAAACCTATTGTCATTTATGACTTACAAGCAGCAAAAAAGATTTAAATAATTATAATAGCAAAATTAAAAGTTTTGTTATTAAATATTCCTCCAGGTAAAGTTTTTCAAGAAGTCAAACTTTCCAATAAGTATACACCAAATACTTCCAGCAAAAAAATTATTCTTTGTCGATGTTATAATGTTAAGATGGTCACTTTAGAAAGTTAATTTGGTTGGAGTCACTAGGGTATATTTATTACTTAACTATGAACAAAATTTTCTAAAATTACTACAATGCAACTTTTAATAGGTAAGAAGCTATATAGAGCCTGTTGTAGCACATGCCTGTAATCCCAGCATTTGGAGGCTGAGGCAGGAGGATGGTTCCAGGTTCAAGGCCAGCCTGGGCTACACAGTGAGAGATCCTCTCAAAAACCAAAAAAAAAAAAAAAGGGAGCGAGAGAGAGCTATATAAATTTACTGACAAGGAAGACAATTCTTTCTAAAGATTTCCTTTAACTCCTATAACATTCCTATAACAGTAAAGATAAAGGTTTAACACAAACAACTTCGTGTTGTTTGTGTTGTTGTTGTAGATGATAGGCCTCTCATTCTTATTCTGTGACATTATCCCTGTTTGGTAATACCACAAACTCCTACAGCTGGAGGCAAACGTCCTGTGCCCTGGCATTAGCCAGCCTTATGTCCTGTCACAGTATTTACCTCTGCTAAGAGGCCATATGTATGCATCGTGCACAGCTAAGAGCACAGACCCAGCTGCAATATGTCACGGTCAAGCACTGGTTGTACTGCTTTCTGGCTAAATGACTTTGAGCAAGAACTTTATTAAATCGGGGCAGAGGGACGTGCCTATAATCGCAGCTACTCAGAAGCTGAGACAAGAGGATCACAAGTTTGAGGCCAACTTGGGCACCTTCGTGAGGCCCTATTTTAAACAAAGAAAACCTTTACCGTGACCTTTTTTTTAACCAAAGGTACCTACCTCAGAAGACTGCAGGATGAACAAAGTCTGTGACACATCAGGTAAAGTCCTTAGTGCAATACCCAAAATACAGTTCTTACTATAGTTCCTACAATAAGGATCAGCAACTCTAGCAGTGTACCTATGTATTTAAAAACAAAGCATTGCTATTATTTTAATGAAATATAAGCTTATCTTCAATAGGGTATTGAATAGTTACCAAAGCACAGAAGTGAATACACATCTCAAGAGAAAAAGAACTGTGCTGTAGAATAACCAAACTGAAGCCCTGGTTCCTACGTCAGCCTTGTTCGGACCACTTGGAAAGAGAAAGCTGACAGTATTTTCAGTTGTGAGCCTAAGGTGGAAGACTTGTGAGACGGTCGTAACTAGAGGTGCTGAGGTACAACTGAGCGGCCTCACATGCAGCTAAACCTGGGGCGCGCTCGAAGGAAAGAGCTGCGGGACTGGCCTCCTTCATCCTGCACGACCCGGAGGCCAGCCAGTGCTCAGGGAGAGTGCTCACCTGTAATGAAACGGTCCAGCGGCATCACAGGAGCAACGTGAGGTGTGGCTTGTGTGATGAGAAGGTTGATCAGCTCTTGTTTAAAGTTCTTCAGCGTAAGCAATGCTCTTGCAACCAGCCCACCCATAGAATGACCAATTATTGCCACACTTTTGGGAGCAAATTCTTGACCCTATTGAAAAAAATCACCACAGCATAATTAAGACTTAGTATCATAATAAAAATACTAAATATTCCCCTTTGCAAATGAGCAATTTAATAGAAAAATTAAACTATCCCTATAACCTTCCATCATAAGATACAGAAACACATTTAGTTTAGTTTTAACTGACAAACTAAAACTTGGCTCAACATACTATTTTGCGTTCTGCCACTTTTAACAGCTTGGTTTTCTGAACAAAATCCAAATACTTGTTTAGCAAATCACGTTTGTACCATTTGTTAAGTTGCATGTAACTGAGGTATAGGTCTATACCAGAATTATTAGATTTTACAAGATAGTAGAATCAGATCATTGGTATAAACCTGAAAATATCATAAAAGATGCCAAGAAATTATAGTTGCCATAGCAATATACTATCTTGTCATGTTGGTATCTCCTATAGCATTGAATTTTGGGTTCAAAAATAAACCAGTAGGCTGGGGATTTAGCTCAGTGTTTCCGCTGCCTGCCTCGAAAGCACAAGATCCTGAGTTCAATCCCTGGTACCAAACATAATAAATAAACCATCATTTCAAACACTTATTTACTGACTATAAAAAGTTTTAAATTGATATTGCTTTTCAAAAAGACTTTTGTTTTGGGCCGGGGATTTACCTCAGTGGTTCCACTGCCTGCCTCGCAAGCACAAGGACCTGAGTTCGATCCCGGTAACAACAACAACAAAAAAATTTTGTTTCCACCGCTATCCTCAGTCCCACTAGCAGGCTTCAGCCCGTCACTCCCACATGGACTCCCTTTGGCCTTCTCTCTGTCCCTTGTGCAGAAAGGGATGAGCACAGTAGGGCCAGGCCTGCTGTCCTTAGGGTAGACTACACCACACTGGGTCCATTCCCTGAGTGGTCAGAGCGCTGCTAAAGCTCACAGGCACCTGTCTGCTCAGGTAGCAAGACTCAGGAGAGCCTCGCCGACCCCAGACAAGGGCAGTGTGAGATCAGCCGCCAGTGAAACTCTTGGGTCTCTAGTGCGCCTCCCTGGAGGCAGCATTTCACAGATGTCACAAAGGGCTCGTGCAGGAATTAAATGCAAAGTGTCATCGCTCTGTGGGAGAACTTTTACAAGGTTACACCTGGCTCCCTCCAAATTTCATCCCATTCACCATTTCCCTTTGCTGGTTTTGCTTTGTATTCTTTTGCCACAATAAATCATAACCCTAATACAATTCTATGCTGAATGCGGTGGCTCTTACCTAGTCAATCATCAAACCTGCTTGGGATTCCCACACAGTTGGTCTGAGGAAAGCCAAATGTTATATCCGTGCTCTGAAACCTATCCTCCTTGGCCTTCTCAACTACAAAACAGCAGCAGTTCTTCCCATTCTCTTGCATTAGTTTTTCCTTCTACACTGGATCACTCTCACTCACCTATAAATATATTGTGTTCTTCCTTAAAAATAAAAGCAACTCTGTCTCTCTCTCTCTCTCTCTCTCTCTCTCTCCCTCTTTTGTTTTTTTCTGACAGAGTCTCACTATGTAGCCCAGGTAGGCCTTGAACTCACTGCGATCCTCTGGCCCTGCCTCTTGAAAGCTGAGACTACAGACACACGCCACCATGCCCAGCTCAAAGCAACTGGTCATTAACTCTCACTTTCCCCTTAGTGATCACACTTTTCTCTACATGTCTCCACAGCAAAATTCCTCAGAAACCATGATCTATACAGTACTTGCTGTCCCCATCGTGTCAACTTCCACATACCCTTTAACCCATTCTCATCAGCCACTCACCCCTAGGCGCCACAAAACTGCTCCTGCTGAGTCCTCAGGAACCTCCCATCAGTTCTTTTTTTTTTTGGTACTCGGGATCGAATTCAGGACCTTGTGCTTGGGTAGCAGGTGGTGAAACCACTGAGCTAAATCCCCGGCCCATCCCATTGGTTCTTAACCCTCACCCTGCTTGGCCTAGCAGCAGCACTGACACAGAGCAGCTCAGTCCCTCCTCTCTGAGACACCTTGCTTTTGTTGCCTGATGGCAGAGTCCTGCTTTTCCTCCGACCTAGCTGGGAGCTCCGTTCCACGTCTGCTTCTGTGCTCTTCTCATCTCTCTTCAGCTCTTGCAGTGGAGAGGCCAGGCCTCAGCCCTTGGTCTCCTCTTGTCACTCTCACTGCTCACCCCATCAGTCCACTCTGTCATCTTGTGGCGCAAGTCCACCCCCACACTGGCGACCTCCAAGGAATCCTCTCCACACTGGACCTCTTCTCCTGAACCTCAGCCTTTAGCTCTAAATGCACAAAGCTGTACTTGGAAGGACTAACTGCATCTCAAGCTGAACTGTTAAACTCTTAGCTCTCCCAGTCCTACAGTCTCTCTCCCTTCATTTAATAGCAATTCAATCTCTTCCATTGTTCAGCCAAAAACTTTGGGGCCATCTGTAACTCTTTCTTTTCTCCACTCTGATCTGTTAGCAAATCTTGTTGCTTCAATCTTTCACATTTACGCCGCCTGCTGCGCAAGCGCAAGGACCCGAGTTCGATCCCCAGCACCAAAAAAAACCCCAAAACTTTAACATTTAACCAATCTGGCCATTTCACACAACCTCAGCTTCTACCAACCTGATTTACACCACCGTTTCCCACCTGAATTACTCTAAAGACCTCCTAGCTGTTCTCTCTGCTTCCAAGACTATTAAGTAAGAGCATGCCACTCCTCTACACAAAAGCCTCTAGGGTTTTCTGTATTGCTCCGAACGAAAGGCAGAAGTCCTTAAAATTGCCTATATGTCTCTACAATCTGTCCATCTCCCTCCCATGTCTACCAACTCACACAACCTGCTCCAGTGATTCTAGTCTCCTTGTGTGCTTGTCCATGTATTGGTTTCCTAAATGCAGGTTTCTTCTTATATTTAAATGGCCCACTCCCTACACCCTTGGTGTGTATTAAAGCATCTGCTCCTCTAAAGGGGTCTTCCCCAGGTGCCCTTATTTATAATTGTGATCCTCTGCCTTTGACTATTTATCTCCCTTTCCTGCCTTGTTTTTCTCCCTGGTTTTTTTTGGTACTTGGGACCTTGTGCTTGTGAGGCTGGTGGTAAAATCACTGAGCTAAATCCCCAGCCCCTCTCACTGATGTTTTAACCATATAAGGTTACATGTATTTTTCTTATTTTCTATGTTTATTATCTACAAGCCAAGTTCTACAAGGCCTGGATTTCAGTTTCATTCACTGCTATACCAAAGTAGACTCGTGTAATGGATAAGGTCTCTCCTCCGGGAATGTCCTCCCTCTACCCCACACCAAACCCCATCGACTCCAGGGGATTTGGCTGTCCTGTCTCTAACTCCTACTGTGCTTGCTTATTGTAGGAATCTTGCTTTCTAAAAATCACAATTTAAAAAAGGTTTACTAGTTTTAATATACAGTCATTAGAAAAAAAATAAAACAAAAAATAGGGAAGCAAAAAAACTACCTGCTATATAACATTAAAGATTTATTATGAATGACACTTATGGAAAATAAATCTCACTATGTGATCACATCTTACTTATCTTATCCAATAAATATCTTCTCAGATATCTGAAAGATCCTGTTTAATATGGCTAGTTTCCTCCCATAACACTCACAATTACTAAGGATGAAGGAGTTTGCCTCCAGCACTACTTGGCTCAGTTGTTCTTCATTGTATTGAATGAATACTGAATATGGTCAGGTGGTTTTCCATATCTATAGAGATGATACCCTGATGAATTACACAGATTGATATTTTGATATCAAATATCATGTTAGGTGTAGTATTCTTTTTTTGGTACCAGGGATTGAACTCATGACCTTGCACTTGCGAGGCAGGTGTTGGAACCACTGAACTAAATCCCCAGCCCGTAGTTGTAGTATTCTGCAAATCCCAATGAAGTTAAGTTGGCTAATAATGCCCAAACCTTCTATATCTTACTGACCTCCTATCTACTGAAGTCTCCAACTCTAACTGCAGAATTACCCATCTCCTTCAGTTCTGTTAGTTTTTGCTAGATTCACTTGGAAGCTTTACTTAGATGCACACTTAGGATTGTTGTGGTTTTGTTTTTAGGAAATGTCTCTCTTTACTCCTGATAATATATTTTGCCCTGAGATCTCTTTAATTAATATTAACTTCGCCATACCAGCTTTGTTTGATCTGTTTTGTATTTTTTTCCTATTCATTACTTTTTAAACCATCAAGATATCCACAGTTAAAGTGGCCTTTACTTTCTAGACTCTAGAGGACAATTTAGCATACAGTTGAGTAGGTGCTGCTTTTTATAACCAGTCTGACAAAATTTGCCCTTTGGGTGGGATGTAAGTAATGTCACTATTTATATGTTTAACTCTATCATTTTTCCATTTGTTTTCTATTTGTTCCACCTGCTGTTTGTTCTTTCCTCCCTTTGGATTGTGCGTGTTTTTAAAAACTGTAGTAAGAACACTTAATATGAAATTTACTGTCCTAATGAACTACAAGTACAATGATGTACAACAGGCACCTGGAGAACTTATATCTTGCACAACTGAAAGTGTATACTCATACATTTGCTACTCTTCTTTTCCCCTGTGCCAGGTCCCTAGCAACAACCATACCTCTGCTTCTGAGGTCCACTTTGAATGACTCAGCTAAGGGGAGTAAGGCAGCCTCTCTCCAATCAGCTTATTCCACTTAGCAGAATGCCCTCAAGACTCACCCTGTTGTTTTTGGCTTCATTTATATCCGGTAAGAAATCAGTGGTTTCTATTCCTTTTTCCCTGTAAGTTATGAATTTTTCTCTACTGCTTTTAATATTTTCTCTTTACTTTAGGTTTCCGTAACTTGACTAAGATATCCTAAGGTCTGATTTTCTTGTGTTTATAAGGATGGGATTCAGGGAGCCTTCCTGGATCTGTGGGGTTGCCATCTAGGAGCCATTAGCTCTTTGAATATTTTTCCTCCCCGATTTCTTGCTCCTCTTCTTTAGGTTTGAATTATTTATGTCTTAGATTGTTTAATACTGTCTCATAGGTTCCTGAGTCTGTCCTGTATCATCTGTGTTTCAGTCTAGCTAGTATTTACTGTCATGGGTTCAGATCCAGTCACCTCTTCATGTTCAATCTCACTTACACCTATCTAGTGCACTTTCCATTTTTGATATGCACTGTTTCCATCCTAGATTTTCCTTTTTGTTTGTAGTTTCCATGTCTCTAGTGAGATTCCCCATCTACCCCCTTGTTATGTGCATATTCTATTTTAAATCCTTAACTCTGATATTTTTGAGTCATATATTTAAGCACTGTTAAGGTGGATACTAGAGTAGCTATTACCAGGGTAGCCCTATTCTACACTGTGTCATTGATGGGGTCTCAACTGTGTTCGGGTAGGCCCTTTCTCTTGAATTAGAATGCTTGTTCCTGAAATCCTGTAGCTCTGAAACCTCAATTTGGGTTACAACTCCCCAGGAGCTGTCTTCTCCCAGACTTGGACAGTGGCATGCCAACGGTGGAAATGGTCCACTTCATTAAATAGTTTTAGTTTATCCTCAATATTGTTTGGAATTGCTAGCACAGAATGATTCTGATAGTGGGCTTTTAAATTTCTTTAAAGATATACATTTCCCCTTATCTCCTGCCTCCCTCCCTTCTTTTCTTTGAAGACAAGATCTACTATGGAGTTCAGGCTCACCTCCAACTCACAATCCCCCTCTCCCAGCCTCTTGAGTACTGGGATTACAGTCGTAGATCACCATGCCCAGCTTCTTCATTTCTTCTTCTATCCTGCCCCATGCAGCCACCTCAACAGTTCTAAATCCCAATCCTCTGCCTTCTTCAGCTCAGTGATGTCAATGTGCTCTGCCTGACTGCCACCTCCTCACCCCATAGTCTGGAAAATGCTTCCAGACAGAAAACCAGGACATTTGTGGAGCTCAGTGCTTTCAGGGATGAGAGTCCTCTTCCATGTGCTGTCTGACACCGGAAACAAATGCTTTGGATGTCCACTGCTCCCCTATGTGGTAGTCTACTGTATGCCACCACTTAGTCACACATGGCTAGAGGCACGTATCTTTACCAAGGGTTTTAGGAAATGCATCTCGGGGCCGGGGATTTAGATCAGTGGTTCCACTGCCTGCCTTGCAAGCACAAGGACCCAAGTTCGATCCCCGGTACCAAAAAAAAAAGAAAGAAAGAAAGGAAATGCATCTCACTCCTAATTTATATATAAAGTTAAAATTTTTTCCCCTGATTTAGAAGAATGGTTTCCATTCTATAAACCCAATTTAATTTTGAAAACTTCCACGGAGGTCAAGACAATAGACTTAAAAAAGCCAAACTCTGCCCTCTCTGTTCTACTTTTCACATTAACAAATGCATTATTTAAAAGATAGTGAGTACCTTAATATCATATGAACAAATACATTTTTAAAATACAGTGAGTTTCTTAATAAAAACATGTTGACCTCTTACCTTGTAAAGTTTGAGAATGGTCTTAATGCACTCATGCACAAACTTGGTCTGCTTCTGAAGGCTTCCGCCGTACAGCGCCACCAGCTCTTCATTGAAATTCACACTGAAGAAGTCAAAGTGGTACTTGAAGTCAATGTCTTCTGCTTTCCTAAGGGCGATGGAGCCAATGGAACGGACTACAGGGGAAGAAACACACAGCAGATAGAATATTCTGAGGCTGCATCCACTCCTGCTTCAAAACTCTTAATAAATAAGCTTCATCATGAAAACGAACTTATTTGAGGGCAACATTCACTGATAGTACCAATTTAGAAGAACACATTAACCTAGTGGCTATGTGCCTTGAACATAGTTAAATGTGCCCTAAATGTTATCAGGTAAGTAAATAAAAAGTGAATAGGCTGCTCATTCTCTACGTACTTACTGAGGATTTTAAGCAGGAGAAGATTCCCATAGAAAATGCCTGTTCCCAGTTGGTTTAGGGAGATTATATAATTCCTTATTCAAAGCACTCTAGGGTTCCCATCTCACTTAGATAAAACCTCACGATCTTTTCCCCAGATTACGTGAGAGCCCATGGCCGCTTTTCCACTCTCTTCTCGCTGTCTCCTAACACAGTGGCCCTGAAGGCACAAAGCATGCTCCTGCCTCAGGGCCTCCCTGCACACAGTGGGGTGGAATTGCTTGCTATGTTTAAGCCTCTGCTCAAATTCTCACGGTGGTCTCTCCTGACCACCTCAGCTAAACTAGGCATCTCCTCTCCCTGTTTATCCTCTAACTTTTCTTCTAGCTGTAACATTACTGGCATGTTTGCCGGGTGGCTGTCTTCCCAAGAAGAATAATGCTTGATGAGAGAGGGACTTCATGTGTCTCGGGATGCACTGAATCCCTAGTACAGTGGTCTCCCTATGGCATGCATGCCCCAGCGGGCACACAGAGTGTTCTCTGTTGGCACACGAGCCAAGTCACCACAGCATCAACCCAGCGGCCAAGTATTCAGGTTTAATTGCAGGGTTGGCACTCTGTGATAAGTGGGTTTTGGGTTGCACTTTAGGCACTCCATCTCTAAAAGGTTCACCATCACTGCCCCAGTGCCTACAATACTACTACCTGGCTCATGACAGGTATCCATAAATATCTGCTAGATGAGTAAACACATCAGCAATTATAGTACATGTTGGGACAGTTAGTCTCATCAAGTAACAATTCTAGTCATTTAGTAACCAAGAAAACAAATTTTAGTTGAAAGTAAAATTACTTGCAGAGTCACATACTTTGTTGTTATGCCAAAAACCACTGTTGTTCTTCTCTAAGCCAACAATGAATTTGGAATCTGAGCATACAACTTTCCTACCTTCATAGTTCTGTGATCCCTTCTGTACCTCTAGATCTACCTTAAATAGCTCCAAAAGAAAAAAAAAACTCCTTTCCTTTCTTGTTCAACATAACATAAGCCACTAATTTATCTCCAATCAACACTCCAGGTTCTATTCTCTGTACACTCCATTTCTAACATAAACCTCTTTCTTCTGTTGATTCCCGAACACCTATTAATATTTATCCTGCCCCATTCCATCTTTCCCTTTTTCTCCTTCCCACCCTACAGCACTTCTTTTCCTTGTACCTCTCAAATGTGCTTTTTCTCAGGGAAAGCGATGTGTATCTCAGCTTCCAGTGAGCCTGACACAGTATTGTATTTAACATAGAGTAGGCGTTGCATTCACTTCATTTGCTTCACCCAGCATGCACAGGATTTGACTTCCTTAACTGAATTTCACAGCTTTCAAGTTTACTCCCAGTACCTACCTTGCTTGTAACTCCCAGCATTACCAGGAAGGAAGAGAACTGGAATTCCCGTCAAAGGGAGAATTTTGTGTTCTTCAGCATAGGATCCTTCTCCATAAAGGTATAACTCATAGGCTGGGTAGTGTTTTGCCAATTTCTTTGGAAGTTCTATTTTCTACAGCAAAAATAAATAAAGTAAGGTTCACTTTCATCAGTTTTAATAATACAATTCAGCCAAAATGCAATATAAAAATATTGCTAATGATAAAAACCACTTAATGCACAATTTATTCATATAGAGAATTATTCTTGAACTATGCGAGTTTTCAACCAGGCAGTCTTCAGAAAGCATAACAAAGGACCACCTAAAATTCTAAGAAATAAAAATTAGTCAAACCAGTCCCTGACCATCGCAGAAAAGCACTGGTATATGTCAGGAAAACACATATTAAAATAATCAGAATTGCACTTACTTTTGAATCAGTATCAATTATACTTAAAAATGAGAAAAGCTTTCCATTTGCAAATCAATTATCTTTTGCCATTTAGGTTGTTTTGCAATATCGCTCCTTTTACTCAGGCCCAACTATATATTCCAGCTGGTACATCTTTAGAGGAAAGCGTTGGTTTGACAATGCAGCTTTCTGACCTCTCAACTTCATATGCTTTGATTGACAATGTGCTTAATAAATTAATATGGGCTTCACAGCTATGTCTTGATGAAGATATGTATATTCTTCCCACTGTGAATGTTCCAATGCATTAGCATGTTTCAGTTCTCATGGACCAAGGGGTTGGTTTGTAGCGACCCTTAAACTACTCTATAGTTCCTATTGTTGTACATATACAAAAAGAGCCAGTTAGTCACATAAATATTTTCCATATAATATAAGTTAGGTCCTAATGTCATCTCCAAAAGGTAGACATTCATAAGAGGTGGTAAAGTACAAACAATTTTGGTTCTTTCTTTAAAAAAGGATAGAAACAACTAAAAATAAGACAATTAGGGCCGGGCGGGGATTTAGCTCAGTGGTTTCCCTGCCTGCTGCACAAGTGCAAGGACCCAAGTTCGATCCCCAGTACCAAAAAGAAAAAGAAAATAAGACAATTACACTGGAGAACAGAATTAAGTAGATATCAATAGAATGAGTTAGTGCTGTTATACATGTAGTATGAAAAAAAAATTCATGAAAAAAAAAAATCTCTGGCCCTTGATGAAAAATTTTAACTACTGGATGTTTTCAAAAACTGTAAATGTTGATCGCATGGAACACGCCGAATCAGCCCACTGCAGACAGGCAGGTCTGTGCACGGCCTACTGAGGCCCCGAGTCGCGCGGAAGACACCAAATTACCCCGCTGCAGACAGGCAGCCACCTGGTTCCACACTACAAAGACGCAGAGGACACCAGACCACCAGACCACGGTACTGAGTCCTGCTGCTCCTGGCCCAGAGGTAGGGGCTTCTGAGCTGCCGTCCCACTGCTCCTGGTCCAGAGGAAGGGGCTTCCCGGCCACCATCCCTCCCGCTGCTCCCAGCCCAGAGGAAAGGGCTTTTGGGCCACCTTCTGTCCCGCTGCTCCTGGCCCAGAAGAAGGGGCTTCCAGG
>NW_004624889.1:2991842-3170844 GCF_000247695.1 Heterocephalus glaber | reverse complement strand
CTTTCTTTCTTTCTTTCTTTCTTTCTTTCCGTCTGTCTTTCTGTCTTTCTGTCTTTCTTTCTTGTACCAGGAATCAAACTCAGGGCATTGTGCTTACAAGGCAGGTGAAGTGCCACTGAGCTAAATCCCCAGCTCTTATGAGCCTGCTTTTCTATTGGATGGTGCTCGATATATATTTTGCTCATACCTTCTAACAACACTCAGGAAAGAACTGCCAGAACTGCTTCAGAAAGTGTCAAGAACCGTGGGATAAATATGTTTGAAGCAAGGGGAGGATTTTGAAGAGGATTAACAGCAATGTGTCTCTAGCTGTAACAAGTTTTTCAAAATTTAAACATTGGCTGTCTATTTCAATCATACCTTGTCCGTAGATAAGAGATCCTAGGATTCCAAAATAAACTGAACAGAACACAAGCTTTTCACATGACTGCAGGATATGCACAGTTCCCTCAAGGCCATTGCATCTCCAGATCCAACTGTGTAGCTCGTCAACACTGATTACTTCTCTCCAGGCTATTTAGTTTGGAATCTGCTTGGTATGGGAGTCATTGGTCTAGATCTAGATGTGTAATCCTTTGAAATAGGCCTCACATATCCAAAACTATTGATAACAACTTCTAGTATATGAGAATGGAAATGTAAACTGGCGCCAGATCTAGACAAAGGAATTTGAGTTTTATACAATATATTAGTGGAAGCTTTTAAACATTTATAAAATGCAAAGCATTCAGAGTTGATTGTTGGAAAGGCTCAATCTTGATCACCGTCTGGCTGGACTGCATAGTGTGGGATCTCCAATCCAGACCAAAAGGAAGATGTGGATTTAGTTCTGTTGGAAAGATACAAGGGAATAAGACTTTTGTGACTGTCCATTATAAAGAACTCTGCATAGTATGTTTAGATAACTAATGATAGTTTGGTCAAATAATATGGAGAGAATTCCGAAATGTATTACTAAGGGAAAACACAAGGTGCAACACAGTGCATATGTGTTGTCGTCAGGGTTTACAAGGGAATAGGTTAATACAGGACACATAATTTATAGGATCATTTTATAATATTCACCCAAACAGTCAAATGCAAGGAGTGCAAGAGATCTAACTGCACACTAGAGACCCAAAGGATCCAGCCAACAGCCTGGATCCCACGGCAATGTCCCACACAAGTTGAGTTGAAGGCCTAGAGTCCAAGGCAATGTCTTCTATGAGTCCAGCCAGAGGCCTAGAGCCCATGGCAATGTCTCATGCTTGTCTGAATCAAGGATCTGCACTGGGAAGGCCCAAAGGCCAGTGGTGAAACCTAGAAAGCCTGTGCCGGTGGAGTGAAGGATTTGTGCCACCAGGCTGAGGGATCTGCACTGGATCCAGCAAGTGACACTCACGGTAAAGATCAAAGCTCCCCTGACAAGAACAGGAGCCATTCTCAGCAACAGCAAGGACCTGAGCTCCTCCTCCAAAGAGAACACCCAAGCTCGCATCAGGAAAAGCAACCGCAGCAAGCCCACAATTGATCTTCCCCTTCAGCTCTCTTTTTATGCCATTGGCAGCAGTCCTCAGGTGGGTCTTCCATGCCCAGACCATGCTGATTCAGTCCATCTGGATGTTCCAAGTTGACCACTGCTTAATCCACCAGAATATGTATCCTGTCATTTGTCTAACAGAAATACAGAAAGGATAAGTGGAAGGAAGTAAATGTTACCAGGATACAGACAGAATGTGGTGAAGAAGGCAGGAGAAGAAACAATTCTTATGGATTCCTTTGTTTTACTTTGAGCCATAAAAGTACAGCAAATATGAAGCAGGAGGATCACTGCAAGTTCGAGACCAGTCTGGGCTACAAAGTGAGGCCCTGTCTCAAAAGCAGAAACAAAATAAAAAAATACAAGAAGCAATCAAAATATGTGATTTAAAACCAATCCTATAATTAACAAATTAATGGAAATAATGACTGTAACTATATAAAATTAATAAAACTATACCCTTCAAAAGGATTTATTTCAAATAACTTTAATACATAGCTCTTTGTACACTCTTAGTGAGATGCATTTTTAAAACATAAGGAGCTACAAAGAAATTTTAATCTCCAGTAGCTTCTTTGTAAGTAGTAATGTGGGTTTTGTTATTTGAGAATTCTCTTCATATTTAGGGTGAAACAATCATACTCATACTTATGCTAAACTATTAAGGGTTAAGATTTTTCACTGCAAGATAAAAATAGACTTTGAGGAAATGCTTTTAGAAGATGATATAGGCCAAATCTCTTATAGTTATTAAATTAAGGAATGCAGACTACTAAAACAAAAGAGTAAGAAGAAAAAAATAATTAACTTCTTGTGAAAAGGTGTATCTGCTTTTATATATTTGCTTCACACTTTAATCCAAAATTGGTATCACTTACAATTTTAATTTTAAAATGTGTTGATTATTTTCCAATGGAAAGACAATAATAGACTATTCAGAGATGGTAGCACTGGAAACAGAAGAAAAGTGGGACAAACAAGGCCAAAGCAATCCGGAGGGCTGCTGACTGAATAGATCATTGTCCCACTAGGAAAAAAATGTGAAAGAACTGTATAGTTCAAATCCCACTGATTTGAAGAATTGTAGTGCTATGTAAAGAAATGAGTAAAATCACAGAAGAGGCTATTTTGGCAGGAAAGGTACTTTCTACTTTAGACTTAATTTTAGTTGGATATTTTCAGAGGGCAATGAGGCATATAATGCTTTACTATGAGAAAGACTTCAGAATCAGCAGAATCCAAGAAAAAGCTTTAGAAGAAATCCTCATGTAAGTGTTGAAGCTTAGCATTCAGTTAATATCTATTGAGAGTCTAGACAGAGACCAAGATTCCAAAATCAGGAGCATAAAATTAAGAAAATAAAAATGAGAAAAGCACAAAGATATTGATGACAAGTTGTCAGAGAGGGAGAAGAATGACAGAGTCCAATTTCAGGAAAAGGTGAGATAGTCGCTATTGGTCTCACAGTTCACATATCACAAAAAATGAACGGGGACTGAGACCAAATGGATTTGGTGACCAAAATGTCACTTAGGAAATCTGTCCTTAGGAAATAAGTGAAAAGATTCATGCAAAAATATATCAACCTCAGGATTGTTTATGATATCAAAAATATCTGGAGTATCCTAAATTAGTATATGAACAATTAGTAGATAAATTATATTTATACCATGAGTACTGTGCAGCAGTTAAAGTGATATTTTGAAGAATTTTATGGTAGAGGATAATGCTGAGGAAAACAGTGTAGGAAACTAAAACAAATGTATATGTAAAATCAACTATACAGAATGCATAGAGACATCTTCAAAGAATGTGAAAAAATGTTACCATTACCTCTTGATAGTGTGAATGTGAATATTATCTTTTTATTTTTCTCTACTTTCTAAAATTATTTTAATGAATTTATTTTTTAAATCAAAACTTTTATTAGTATTACTAATACTGTCACTATATCATCAAATTGAGATTTGGTTCAGATGTATTTAGTGATATATCTTTAGAATGTATTAAAATCTCTCTGTATAGATACATTATGAAAATCTTAGGATTTTGTGTTTGACATCCGAGGAGAGATTTTCCTAGCAAACTCTAGTTATATGTAAGTTCTGGCATTTTTCTCACATTTTAATAGTGATAAGACATAAAGCCTATAAACACATTTAATACAGCATTTGCATTGCAATACCTATTGTTTCTAATATGTCATTCCTCCATTCTTACTGAGTTCATTTCCATTCTTGTGGAATTAGATCTTTTGGTAGTTCTTTCAAGATGGTTCCATGGGTAAGCTCTCCTACAATATCTATGCCTGGAAATGTTTTTATTTTGCCCTTGGGTGATAATGTAGTTTGATGTGGAATTCTGCATAGATGGTTCATTTCTCACAATACTTTGAAGACCTTTTTCTGTTGTTTGTTGGCATCTGTTGGTGAGAGAGTGGTTCTCAGTCAGGTTGCCCTTTCTTTGTGGAAAAGGTACCTTTCCTGTCCTGTTATTTAAAAGATATTTTCCTTCTTTGACATTTTGTAGTTTTTAGAATGATGAATAAACGTGTGGTTTTGGTTCTATTAATTTTCCTTGGGATTTAGAATGCTTTTTAAATTTGTGGATTCATATTTTTCCAATTCTGGAAATGTCTCAACCATTATTACTTCACATAATGTCTATTGAAATAACGCTGCTTGATGTATTTTGGAGCATCTCATTCTACCCTCCAGCTCAGTAACCCTCTCATATCTCTTTCTCTATGCTGTGTTCTGAATGAATTCCCTGAATCTTCCAATTTGTGCTCTTAAATGGTGCCTAGTATTTATACCATTCAATGAGAAATTTCTTCTTTCGATGAATATTATTTTTTTTTTTTGGTACCGGGGATTGAACTTGGGTCATTGCGCTTACACAGCAGGCGGCGAAACCAGTGAGCTAAATCCCTGGCCCCTATTATTTATTTTTTCAATGACTATTTCTAGAATCAGCTAGTTTTTAATTCAATTTATTTTTGTATGTGTTTGTGTGGTTCTGGGGAATGAACCCAGGGCCTTTGCCATTCCCTGTCTTTTTCTTTCTTTTTTTCTTTCTTTCTTTTTCTTTCTTTCTTTCTTTCTTTCTTTCTTTCTTTCTTTCTTTCTTTCTTTCTTTCTTTCTTTCTTTCTTTCTCTTTCTTGAAAGAATCTCACTAAGTCACTAAGTTGCTCAGCCTGGTCTTGAACTTGCAATCCCCCTGCCTTTGCCGCTCTGAGTGCTGGTATTATGGGCAAGTGCCAGTACACCTGGTTCCATTTGTCATTTAAAAAAATATTTTATTCTTACCTCATGAACTCCATTCCTATTTTTAAAAAAATCTCTTTGTATATTTTAAACATACTTATTCTAAAAAATATTTGCGTATTGTCTAGAGTTTCTCATTATTACTTCTCCCATATATTGCACATGCTGTCTCTTATGATGTCAGATTTCCTCCAATGCCTTTTAAGTTTGGTTTGTGAACTCATGTTCACAGGAATTCTGTCCTGCAGTGGTCCTGTGCTTGCCCTGTCATGAAGCCATTCCTGTAGCTGGACCCAGTTACAGTCATTGCTTGGCTGTGGGTTTGTACAACACAAAGCCTAAAAAAGTAGAATCATCCCCTCCTAGTATGCAGTCTGAGTTGCTGATTCTTTGTGCTTGGTCCTGTTTGATAGTCACTGTGCACTGCAGAGTCTCAACACTTGCGGATTTCGCTCTGTGGCACCAAAAGATTTTTCTCTTTTTTTGAGAGTTCAGCAGTGCAGTAAAACAATTAATCAACAGTTTTGGTGTGTTTGGCAAGAGGGCAAAAGGGTGAATGAACTAATTTCCTTTAAGTTCTTTGTCAATATTCTGTTGTACTTTGGGTAATTTTAATTGCTAAAAGAGAAATGCCACTTCAAGAGCATTATTTCAAGTAAATAGTGAAGATGAGAAGGCAGATTAAAGTGTTTCAAGAAATAAATATAGAATATGAAGGCTATAAATATAGGCTCCCACCCTCCCCCTCTTTATTACATATCATCATCTATCATTTATTTGTCACTCTGTAAGAAAGTATTATGCTTACCATTTTTTTTTTCCTACAAGAAAAAGGACACAAAAGTACACTTGAGTGGAAGGCTAGGAACCAGTGAGGAATGATCTTAGATGAAGAGGCTAGGGAAGAGAAACATCTTTTTCAGGAAAAAGAGAAGGAAGAAATATTGAGGCAGAGAAAGTTAGGGTGGGGGAGCCCTCACGGGGTGAGATCTTACTCTCTAAGTAAGGCCTAGAGGGAGAACCATACCAAGGGAGGGTGCGTGTTTGGAGACTATGGTTTGAAGAAGTGAAATTGCAGCAATACGCTGGTCAGACTCTCCACGAGGACTGTAATGATTACGCACTGCAAATGTGTACTGAGATAAACAAAAATGTAGAAAGTAAGAGCCAGTCCAGTGTGAGGACCCGTCCTACAGCATCCCTACTCCTGCTCCCCACTTTCCTGGTCTGCTGGCTACTACCATTCCCTGCCTCACCATATGTCTCTCACCATGGCCAAAACAAATGGAGAGGCTGCACTGTTGCAAAACATTTCCTCACACATTTCCGCTCATAGGAGGGAACAGCCCATCACTGTGCTAGTGTGTTGAGCATTAGATGGAGATGTGGGTAAGGAGGAATGCTGGCTGTTCGGGGCGAGGGGCCAGAGGAGGCCAGTCCTGTATGAGGCATTCTTGCTGATTTCTGGAGCGGATGAGTTAACTGATGCACAACTGTGTGGGAAAGGCGTGGGAAGGTGAGCACCCACAGTTCAAGGTGCCAAGAGGTTTTCTGGAACGTTTCAGACAATGTCTCTGATGCTTTCTGAACAGTAAGCAGATTCACAGTTCATGTCAAACTCACATATGGCTAAAACTGTATTTGTCAGTTGTCCCCGGGTCTGCGTTCACATAATGCTGTTTCTGTATGGGTTGGTTTTAAACAATAGATGAGTTCTCACGTCACACGAAGTAAAGCATTCATGAGCTGGAGCCTCAGTGAGGCTCTAATGAGCAGTGAGTCAGGGGCCCGGGCTATGGACCTACCAGTCCTGCCACCCACGTGTGATTTGAAGTGAGTGTCTTCATTTCAATACCCCTCTGTTTTCTCCTGTAAAATGAAGGCATTTGACAATTGATTTCTGAAAATTTATGATGTGTAAATTAAAGCTTTAAAACTTTAATTCATATAACCTTCCATAAAGGAAAAGACCATATTATAATCACTTAACAATCACTTCTCAACTGAAATATCTAATACATTTGCTAATAATATGTCAGTTTCTCAGAAAATATTTTAGGTTTGTTTAAGCTCCCTTTAGTTTTTATTTCCTGAAGGCGAAGATTGCCTTCTCAACACAGGTTAGCCATCCTCATTGTTACCTAGATTTTATACACAGGAGAAGAAAAATCACACTGCCTGGTACCCAAATCCAGTTGTTTGCTAAAATTAATTTCACTAAATTATATTGATCTGAATGCTTTAGTATAGGTTTTTAAAATAAGCTTTATTTCTTCCTTTTCTTAAAAAAATTCCTAATAATAAGCTTGAGTCATTTCTAGCTAAATGGATGCACCTTGAGACCATACTCTTAAGTGAAATAAACACATCCTTAAATACTGCATTGTTTCTCTGGTGTGATAAACCGAAAGTGGAAATAAGGACCAAAATGTATAATAGAGATTGGGAAATGGGAAGAAAATGTTCAAATGAGAAGGGGAATGGGGGTTGGGGGGCAGAAGGACAAGAAAAAAAGAGACTAAAAGGAAAAAATGGTAACAAAGCTTTTGTAAATAAGGAGGGGAAGAAAGGTTGAAGGAGGGAAATGGGAAAAAAGAAGCAAGATGTAACATGTACAGATACAAATTCCCTATGACGAATGTTATCATTATGTATATCTAAAATGTACCAATAAATGTTTTGCTTTAAAAATGCATCCCTAATATACACTAGATTGGCTCTTACAAATAAGCATTCATCTCCATCAACTGGTTTCACGCCCTGTCAAACTTGTTATACCTCCTATGGTCTTACATGTCATAATCATATTATAAATATTTGCTTTTAATTTATCTGAAAATAACTCAGATACTACAGTTACAAACATAAAACCTTATCTTTTCTTTGATGCTGAAGCTTAAAAAGCTTAACAAGAAAACATAATGCCAGCAACTCTGTGGCTGCCAGCTGTTTCCAAGGAAACAGAGTAGATCATCAAAAACAAAATAAGGATTTTTCAACCTGATTACTCTTTTCACTGGTTCAGTCTTCATTGCTGTAAAATGAAACTCAACATAACCTCAGCCTTGCAATCCTGAATTTAATTCTGTCTGTGCTGTCTCTCATGACTGAAACCAGGCAAAGAATGTAATCTCCTGGGTTCTATGGTGGTTTGCTTGTAGAAAGAGTTAAAGTACTTCACAAAGATGAAGAACACCTTGTGAATATAAAGCATTCTGCATGTTTACTGAATAGCCTGATATATTTTAACCTCTGCAATGTCAAATGTTTCCACTATTGAAATCAGATTTTATATTTCTTGGGAATACTATTGAAAGGTCGCCGAAGAAGGGGGCACACATGGACGTCCAAGCAAGCTTTATTGGGGTGGCCGTCTGCAGCCTGCAGGGCTGACTCACAGGATGGAGATCAGCCACAGAATGGGCTGAACTGGGGGTTTATATGGGACTTTGCAGGAGGGAGAGCATTAGTCTGCTGGTGGGGGAGGTGGGTAATTGGGGCAGGGGTGTGTAACAATAGGTTTTGGTTGGGGGGATGGAGTAACTGCTTTCCGGAAGCCCCTATCTTGCTGGAATATCTGACCAAGGAACCCGTGGGGCAGAAAGACCTTAACTAGGCAGAAAGTCACTAACAAAGGGAGGTCATGCCTTAGCTATGCGGAAGTTCCCTGCTCCTTGTGACCGGAGTGGGGCAGGGGGAAAGGAGAGGAGGGGGCTTGCTCTGTGGGGGCTCTGAAATACCAAACAACTATAAGAAAGTCATGGGAATTTATAAGAAAAGGATAAAGACTTCCAGCCTGAAATGTTTTCTTTAAAGAAATAAGAATGAGAGAGGGGAAAGGATGCAAAAGGGAGGGATGTCAAGGGCAAATAACTGGACTTCCATCCAAACCAGCAAAATACCACTAATAATGTTGTTTTCTGTCCCACAGATTTGTGCTTACTTTGGACAAAATTATGATCCTGAAAAACACAACTAATAATATTTTGTGAGATAGATACCAAAGCTCAGTTTAGCATTATTATGTTGCTCAGTGGTGCTATGAGTTTTGTAAAAAGCAGTATTCCATTATATAAAATTTTTAAAGTCAGAGAATTCTTTTCAGGGTAAACTGCATAATAGAAATTTGCTGTAGTGAAAGAACAGTTTAAGAGGCATTAGACGAGGCCTCCCGCCTGCCGCCCGCAGCCCGAGAGCCCCGGTTTTGACAGACGTCACCAAAATGCCATCCCAAATGGAACACGCCATGGAAACCATGATGTTTACATTTCACAGATTTGCCGGGGACAAAGGCTGCTTAACAAAGGCGGACCTGCGAGTCCTCATAGAAAAGGAGTTCCCTGGGTTTTTGGAAAATCAAAAAGATCCTCTGGCTGTGGACAAAGTCCTGAAGGACCTGGACCAGTGCTGAGACGGCACAGTGGTCTTCCAGAGCTTCCTTTCACTAATCGCAGGCCTCACCATTGCGTGCAATGATTATTTTGTAGTGCACATGAAGCAGAAGGGAAAGAAGTAGGAAGAATTGAACATTTACTCCTGCCCAGATGAGAGTTCTCCCAAAGGGCTACTTACGGAATCTGCCCCTCAGTTTCCCTGTGTATAAAGATTTCATGAGCAGATCAGGACCCTTAGAAAATGTACAAATAACATCCAACTCGCATTGGACAAGCAGAGAAAGGAAAGTTAGTTAAATGCTAGATAAGCTTTTGATTTTTATATTGTTTGCATATTCTTGCCCTCAATAAATAAAGTCTTTTTTTTTTTTTTTAAAGCATTAGACGATGTCTTGATAATTTCAGATAATGAATACTGCAGTTCAGCTAATAGGTCTAATGGGAAAGGATGATTAATGTACCCATTATTTGGGGTCTTACTTTGTATCTGTTTTCTGCTTATGCATCTATTTCCTGCAAAGAATTTAAAGTTTCCAAAGGTATGAGCTGTATGAAGATCTTGGTCATTTTTTTATACCTAAGCCCAGTGAAGGGCCTTGGTTCTTTGTTTTTTTCTGCTGGGTACCCAGGATCAAACTCAGAACCTTGAGCTTGCCAGGCAGGTGTGGCGCCACTGAGCTAAATCCCCGGCCCCAGTGAAGGGCCTTGGAATTGGAGGTACTCTGTAAGTATTTTTGAAGAAATTTTAAAATTTATTTAAGCAACACTCTATATTTCAGTTAAAAGCTTTAGCTACATTTGGGCTTGTTATGAAATGAAAAATTATGGCATTCAAACAATTTAATTAAAAATAATAATAGCCAAGGTAGATTATTTAGTGTAAAACAACTCCCCAAAAGACTTGGAGCATAAACTATGAATATGGAAGACTATGTTAAAAGAGAGTTACCAGTAACACATGGTGTATTAAGAGAGGATGCCAACAACACATGGAACGGTGTGTGCTTGGGTTGAGAATAGTAAGGCACATGATGGTTGGTTTTGGCTAAAGTGCACGATGTGCTTAGGCAAAGCATGGAACTTGAGACATTTGGAAAGGATCATGAAGGACCGGGACACGTGTCCTCTTCTCTCTATGGAGGAGGTCAGGCTAAATCAGGGGTCAGCGCCTTCCTATAAAGGACCAGAGAGGGAATCTGTTAAGGAATATGTAAAATGACTACAGGCAATAGCACCATCCCTAGATAAGGAAATGCCTGCAGCATTTCTTAACTGCAACCCCCCACTTGAATTGGGCCAGGTGTCCAAACAAAAAAACAATTACCATGCCTTGCTAGCAAAAGTACACATAGACCTGAAGCTTCCATAAATCACATTGATAGAAAAAATTTTAAGTAGCTTAGTAGATTGACTATGAAGGTAATTGTAGAAGCAAAATAAGTAGTGTGTTCCTTTAAGATTTGCTTAGTAGTGTATTCCTTTAAGATTTGCTTTTTTCTGTTGCTCTAGAAGTTTAAGGTGTTAACCAGTAATTTAATTACAGATAACATTTTAACCTAACAAAGTTGCAAATGCCTAAGTGAATTTACAATGTAGATGTGCCTATCTTGTGTCTGTGACTTGTAGGTAGGAATTGTATTTACATATCAAAGACCACAAGGAAGGAGATACTGACTAACAAAAGTATAAAGCAAGAGACTAACAAAAGAGGAGGTGGACTTTGACCAGACCAGTTTCTGGCGGTCTCACGGGCTTGCAAGTAAATCTTCATGGTTTTACCTGAGTTCTGTGTCTTTGAGCATTTCTTTCCAAGATTCCTGTAACAAATCTTGTTAGCTTCGAAGGCCAGGAGGCTTCTGTGATAGTTCTTTAGCTCTACGTAGCTTCATGGGTGAGAGGAGCCGCGCATGCGGGCAGGTCAATTACTCATTTAAGATCATGATTCACTGTATATAAACCATTGCTATTCTCTAATTATTTTGTTATGCAAATTTATTTTTTTATAGAAGTAAGAGGTATTTTATATTTACTTTATTAATATTTACTTGTATTATGTTAAAATTAAAAAACATACAGGGGACCAGATTTGTCCTGTTGGTCATGGTTTGTGATCCCTGAACTAGAAGATATGTAATTCAATATTCTACATTCAGTGTCCTTTATCTGTAAGTGTTGACATGAGCCTACATAAATTTCCTGATTTTCCAAACTCATCGGACATCTGTCGAGAAATGTGACTGATGGGGAAATTCACAGGCAAATTTAGGCTTATGATTCAACTTTTAGCTAAACGTGTCCATATTCTAGAGTTCTATATATATATCATCATGTATATATGAAATATTGTGGCACAGCTTGATGTAGTACTATGACTAATTTTATAGTAGGTCCATTTTTATAGTAATGTACTAGCTTCTTTATTAATCCAATGAACAGTGAGATCCAGCAAAGGTCTAACAATGACTGTAATTTTTTAAAAAATTATTTTATTGGTACATTTTAGGTATACAAAATGTTTACATTTATCATTGGGTGCTTGTACCTGTACATGATGTATCTTGGTTCTTATTTTTTCCTCATTCCCTGTGCACCCTTCACCCACTCCACCCTTTCCTGTGGGACTGTGTGATTCAAAAGTTAATTACTCCCCTAGGTTCTGTTGTAAATTTGATGGTTGGAGTGTGTTTGCCTCGGGACAATGGACAATCAGTAATAGGGCGAGATTACTCAGCCATCTGTTTGCCCTAAAACCAAATGTCCCGGGGCCCAGTATCTATAGGACAATCTGTAAATGTGCTGACTGTCCACACAGGGTGGTCCTGACTATTAGTCAGGATGTCTGCTGACCATCAGCATGTGACAGTGAGCCACTAACCTTTGTTCTTTTCTTTCTGTAAATCTACATGTTAACCCCCCCCCAACCCCCTATAAAACAGCCTCGGACTCTGAGCCAGTTGCCTCTCTGAGCTATTTTGCTTCGGGAGTGCCGTCTGGCCAGACTAATAAAGGTCTGTTTCCCAACTTGGCTGGTGTGTTCCTTCCCGGGTGTTCTTCGCTGTAGCCAGCTCCTTGGAGCGTTTGGTAAGACTCTTGGTCTTACATTCTGAAGGCACCGCTGGGATTCCTGGATGTGCTCCACTTCAGCTCTTTGGAGCATTGGGTAAGGCCCTTGGCCTTGCATTCTGGAGGCACCGCTGGGATCCCTGGGTGTGCTTCACTATAGTCAGCTCCTCGGAGCGTTTGGGTAAGGCCCTCGGTCTTACATCCCTATTTACATAGATTTCTTTTCCATATTTTTTCTTTTCTCATAATTTTTCCTTTCCCTCTTCCCTTTCCCCTTCCCCTCCCACCACCCCTATCCCCCTGGACCTTTTCCTATTTCAAATTATTTATTAATCATTTTCATCCTTATTTATACTTTCAGTTTCTCACACTAGAGAAACTATTCGGTATTTACACATGTGTGTCCTATTTATTTCACTTAAGAGTATGGCCTCAATATGCATGCATTTAGCTATAAATGACTCTAGTTTCTCATTCTTTATGGCTGAGTACTACTCCATTTTATTAAAAAACCACATCTTTATCCAGTTTCCAGTTGATGGGCACTTGGGCTCTTTCTAAGCTTTAGCTATTACAAACTGTGCCACTATAAACATGAGTGCACATATATCACTGTGGTATGATTCTTTTAATTCTTTGGGGAAGATTCCCAGCAGGGGAATGGCTGGATCAAATGGGACCTCTAGCCCTAGTTCTTTGAGGTATCTCCATACTGATTTCCACAGTGGTTGCACCAGTCTGCCCTCCTGCCAACAATGGAGCAGGGTTCCTTTCTCCCCACACCCCCTCCAGCATTTGTTATTGGTTGATTTCTTGATAGCAGCCACTCTTTCTGGGGTGAGGTGGAATCTGTGTTTTTTTCATCTGCATCTCTCGAATGACCAGTGATGTTGAACATTTTTTCATATATTTATTTGCTGCTTTTACTTCTTTGTCTGAGAAATGTCTGTTTATTTCAGATGCCCATTTTTGACTTGGGTCTTTAGTGATGAATATGTAACATTTTGAGATTTCAGCAAAAACATCACTGTGATATGAAAATATGTGATTTTTAAATTTTAATGTAATATAAGTAGGTATTAATGAAAGTATAAAAAGCACTCTTCTATGAAAAATGAAAGAAAATTTCAGGAGGAAATAATTAGAGAATATCAATAGTTAATACACTATATACCATGATCTTAAAAGAATAGCCAAAATGTTACTCAATAGATTCATTCTTTTTCATGGGTGGGGGGTGGGGGGGTGGTTTTTTTCTTTTTGAGACAGGGTTAGGCTGGCCTCAAACTCATGGTAATCCTTCTGCCTCAGCTTCCTAAGTTCTGGGATTACAGGTGTGCGTCACCACACTTGCCTAATAGATTCATTCTTAATAACTACAAAATATAATTTTAATAAGCATGTTCAAACACATATAGAAAACCCTCCTATGGAACTTTATCGCAACATAAATGCCTTAAATTTATTTATCTTCTTATCTATTAGAGGGCAAGGGACCAAAGTAAGTCACTCAAATGTCAGGACATTTATATAGCACCAGAAAGCTAAACACGCACAAAACTCTACATTTGCCATTCTCACCATCTGAGGGTTTCACCTGTAAAATTCTTGTTTTTTACTGGTACAATTTAGATATACATGATGATCACACTCATCATAGGGAAGTTGTACCTCTGCGTGATATATCTTGATTCTTCTTTTTTTCCCATTCCCCTTGTATACATTTCCCTGATCCGGTTGCAAGGCCACTGAAGGGGGGAAGCTTTTTAAAAGAAATTTAAAAATTGTGCTAAAAATAGAAAGGTTTCTATTCTACTTGAAGGAAAGCACCTGTCAGTCAAAAGGGTTAAGAGTGGGCACCAAGGGGCACTTCCATGAAGGAGCGCTGTAGGGATCTTGTTTGCACTGGCGGCCAGCTTTGAATGCCAGTTTACTTAGGACCTGGCAAGAAGCAGGGGTAGTTTCCCAAGACTGGAATCCAAATAAACTTTCCCCAGCTAATAGCATAGTGTAAGGAGGGCTGGTCCAGTTTTCACCTGTGACTCACTATTTTTATGATTTGGGGATTTAGTTCTTTTGAACCTCAATTTCCTCATCTGCAACATGGGAAGAATAATCCTCTCCTGGGAATTGTTGGAAAGTGTCCAGATATCTGTATAAAGTGCTGGATATGTAACAGGCACTCAATAAAGGCAGCTCTGAGCTTCATAGCACTTGGCTGCCCAGGAAAACTAGTACTTGTCCCAGAACCATAAAAACACTCTTCTGATACCAAAAAGGAAAGAAAAAGGAAACATGAACAGCTCTTTAAGACAAGCAAAATCATCTTTCTACCTATCAAAGAGACTAGCATGGTGAATTGCATGGAACTGACGTTCAGAAGCTTTGCCAGAAGGTGGAAGTCTAACAGGAGAGATAAATGTGCTTTATCTACAAGCTGGAAGGTAGTGAAAGACTTTCTCTTTAGGGGCTAGGAATCCCTCCATGCAAAGTGGGTTTCAGTGGAGGTAACAGTTCTGTGGACTGTAGATTATTACCCTGCCGCACCTACAGCCCCGAGCACGGTCCTGCGAGTTTCCGGCATTTCTCTTTGGGGCTCTCTGGACAGCTCTGTGTTTTTCCTCTGCTACTGCAAGGCCTGCTCCAAACCTCACCTGCTCCTGTCCTCTCAAAGCTTTTCTGTCAGGTGCCAGCTGCCAGAGTTCTGCTTCAAAGCCGCTGTGAGATGAAATTCCTGGAGACTCCAGGCCCACTGGCGGTGGTGGGGAAGCCAGGGACACACAAAAGGGCTCTGGCTCAGCCGCTTTCCAAACCCACAATCCGTGAGTCACTTTAGGTTGGCTCCAAGAGCTCCTGGGGGCGGGAGGTCGCCTGACCAGTAAGCATTTGGTTCTTTGAGGGGTCACAGTGTCAACAGGGAGTCTGTCTGGGAGGGGTTAGCCTGATTTTCAATCTGTTATTTCTCTTCCTGTGCCTGCCACTTCCTGCCCCAGCCTCCTGCCACATCCTGGTGCCCAGCTGGGTGGAGGGCGAGGGATTCTTCTGTCACATAATTAATGGATGCTGAGATGGGTCCTTTCAAGGCAGCTATTGTAAAGACTCCAAAAGCAAGGGCAGGATGGAGGTCAGAGGTCACACACCCTACTCTTTGCCAAGGCTTAGCCAAGAGAAATGAAGTGGGGAGCAGAACATAGTCAACAATCGATGATACCACATCTGAACAGAAGAAAGGAGAGAACCAGGGAGTAAGGAACGGACAAAATGACTGAGCACCAGCTTCTCCTGGAGGCCGAGATTTGCTCCTGGGGGTCTGCTCCTTACCCTTCTGCCCAGGGCCTTCCATCCTAAATAGGCAGTGGCCATGGCACGTGGCAGTAGGTGACAGCCCTTGCACTTGCAGGTTTGTAGCAGCATTATTCATAATGGTCTCAAGGTAGAAGCAACTCAACTTTCCATCAACAGTGAGTGGATAAACAAAATATATGTGTGTTTTTTTAGGGGCTATGAAATGTGACCAGGGGAAGAGTACACTTGGGTGTGTGCGCACGCACACACACACACACAGCAGTATTACTCAGTGTTACACAGGAAGGGAATTCCAACACTGCTATAATATGTTTGAACTTTGAGGATATTATGAAAAGTGCATAAGCCAGTCACAAAAGGATAATCACACTATAATTCCACTTACGTGATACCTAGAGTGGTCTTATTTATAGAGATAGAAAGAAGACTAGTGGTTGGCAGGGGTCGGGGAGAGAGGAACAAACAGTTACTTTTAATGAGTATAGACTTCCAGTTTTTCAGGATAAGATTTATGTAGAGGGATGGTAATAACAGTTGTACAGTGGTGTGAGTGCCACTAAACTGTACATTGGAAGTGGCAGAGATGGGACATTTTTATGTATTTTACCACAGTTTTTTTTAAGTGAGAGATGGTCTGGAAGATTATCATTTTTCATAGCAGCAGGTGACTGGGTACACGTGAATCCTGTCCCTGAAGCATGTGATGTCTAGTGATTCTTTTTTTTCAGAGAAAGGAAAATATAAAAAGATTTTTTAGAATTTTTAGGAATTTTTTAATGGAAGTGTCTTCCATTGGTGAAAAGTCAGCACTTTGCTGCCATGATGATGCTTTCCTGAGCAGTGATGAACAGCCCACCCCATGAAGAAGGACCACCATGAGAATGGCCAAGGGGACCAGATGTGAGCACAGCGTGTGGCCCAGGCACAGTGTGTGTGGGAAAAACCCAGAAAGAGAAAGGGATAAAGTGAGGGGGAAATGGAGAGAATAGGGAATGGGAAGCAGAAAGCCATGTGTAAGGGAGGCAGAAGAATGTAGAAAAGGCTTTCTGCTGTGGAGGATTGTGAACCCCAACAGCAAGAATAACAAAGACTTTGAAACTTAAGAGTCTGTCAGCAGAAGAGCTCAGTGGAGAAGTCACTGCAGAGTAAAACAAGACGAGACAGATTTTTCTGTCCCCCCCACACTGAGCAAAACAACACTAGAGGAAGAAACAGAGGCAGGGATGCTCTCCATCTCTGACCTGTAAGATCCCACAACTCTCGAGGAGAAAGGAGGCCTCACCAACATGCTGCTCTCTAGAGAACAAGCTTTCCGGCCAGAACCACCTGGAGGGTTTTTAGAACGAGAAATGGCCACACCCAGAGACTGCTCTGTGGTGGCGTTGGGTGGAGTCTGAACACCTACATTTCTGGTAAGTTTCCAGGTGGTGCTGAGGCCCCTGGATTAAGGCCCACTCTTTGCAAACCATGACCTTAGAATGAAAGAGGGAGAGGATATTAGTGATTGGCTGAGTACATTCAAGGTTTTCTCAAGTGCTTAAAAAGGAAGGCCGAATCAAGAACTATAGGGAGAGACTGTATTGAATTTATATTAGGTAAATTTATCCACATTTGGTTTCTTTAAAGGCCAGGAACTTTATAGTCAGAACTGGGCAACATGGCTTTCTAGCAGTATGCCTTGGTCAAGTTACTTAGCCCTATTCTCCTCATCTGTAAAATTGGGCTAATGAGTACTGACTCAATGGGATTTCTTGGAAGATTGTGATTGATGTAAGTTGGGGAGGTGCCTCAGTGGTTCAGTGTTTGTGTAGCACGTATGAAGGCCTGAATTCGACCTCCCAGGACTAAGGCTGATGCATGTACGGGACTCAGCACGGTAGCAAGGCACAGGGTAAGGAGAGCATGCATTTCTTTTCAGTATCCCAGTATCCATCTCTGTTCCTCCTTTGTCAGCCCTAATTACCTGTCCACTACTGTATATAACCTTTTGAAATCTGAATCTTAGAAACAAAGCCAAGATAATAACCTGTCATTCTGATCCTTTCAACTTACCATGGAAACCAATTCCTCCGGTGGCAGGAGATTTATAGACAGAAGTGTAAGGATATATATTTCCCTCATGGAAATGTCTAACCCATGAGTATTCCCTCCAGTGGTTACTGAAGGGGGAGAAAGATAACTCCAGAGGCTTTCTGAGTGAATTAATTAGCTTGCAATTGCAATATTATGCACTGTCTTGTATTCATAGCCCTCCATGAGAAGTGTTGCAAGGGAAACAAAGGGTTTCTGTCCTTTAATTGGATGAAAAGCTGAAGCTAGATAAGAGGGAGTGTAATTTTTTATTATCTAAAAATTCAATAAAGAATTAATTTGGGAGGAGACTGGTATTTCAATAAGGCTGAAATACATGACCACTTTTGGCTCTCTTCCGTTAGAAGATGTACTTACAGTTGAGAAATGACTGGGTTAATGGTTTCCTTTAATACACCACACAGCCATGTGTCAGGACTACTAGACCACATGCTACAGTCCTTTGGGATGCAAATCTTTGCCTTCTGTGACCCCAGAACCCGTTGTTTAAAATCTTAAGAAGACAAGCTTTGATCTGTGTGGCTCCGTTCCACAGGGTTCTCCCTCGGCATCCAGCGACACATAAATGAGCTGTGTGCTCTCCGGGTCGGAGCTTTTCATTCTGTTTTTTAAATGATCCCCCTTTCAGTGGCTTCAAATAGCAGACACCTCTGGACTAGACATCGTCCTCTCTCTCCTTGTGAACAGAATTTTCTCTTCTACATAATGACGCGCTTCAGGGGAGGCCGACTCCAGGTCCAGCTCTGTGTGGGGGTGGGGGTGCTATTTCGTTGCACTGATTGACACGTGATGACATGATTCTGGCTGATTAAGAAGATGGCAGGCTGAGGGAGACATATGGGAAGCTTTTCTGCACTCTTAAAGGAACACATGAGGCGGAGGTAGCCTTTGCTGTTGTGTGTGCTTTATGAGTTAGAGTTCTTCAGGAGAAGAGAATCTAGGGCATTCATAGATAGGCTTACAGAATCAGAGGCGGGGTAGTGCACAGTGGAATGACCCTCTGCACACTGGAAGACCAGAGGGTCTGGAAGCTGGAACCTGCAGAACAAGGGAACTTGAACATGCAGAGCCAGCCCAAGACTGAAGGTCTGGAGGCTCTCTGGAGAATCGCTGGTGTGTCTTCACTGAGCTGCTGAGGAACTGCAGTCTGATGTTCACAGGCAATGGCCATAGCAAAGGAGGCACCGACTCAACTAGAATGGTGATTTTCAAAACACAGGCTGACCTCTTCTCTTCCATTCCATCTCATCACAAGCCAATAGGATGGTACACCCACAAGCAGGGCAAGTTGTCCCCCTCCATTCGCTGGCTCGCATGCCAGTCATCTCTGGAAACATCCCACAGACACACCCAGAATCCGACAGGCATCTCTTGGTCCTGTGAGGTTGACAGTCACAGTTAGCCATCCTGTTTGTTTGTGCTTGCATGTGATCCAGGATTGGGACAATCACAGTACAACCAGAAGGGTAACTGACCTACCAGATGGAAAGACAGGACCTAAACATCCAAGACCAGGAGAGTCACTGAGGGGTTGAATCAGGGATCCTGGAAACAGCCTTCTTGAAGGCTCTTTGGCAAATGAGAAAACAGAATTTCCTATTATCTGAGCTTCTTCAGGTTTGGTTTTCAGTTACTTACAGACAGCATTTTCCTAACAGCCATCTATAGGAAACCCATCCTTTGAATGGATGAAGTTTTCAGAAAAGATTCCAAAGAGAGCTTGCAAACGAGAAACTTTTGAAGGTGATGAGTGACGCTGTTATCTTGATAGTTACCATGGTGTCCTGAGCCTCAACCATTGCCACAGTTCACTGCACTGTCTCCTCAGCGTGTGTGGTCTGCTGTCAGTTAACCACAACTCCGATGACCTGCTCTGGGCCCAGTACAATAGGTAAATTATTACCTATATTAACAATAAAAAGCACACTAGGAAAATCCATTTGGAAATTTAAAAATACTTCTAGAAATTCATGGGTCAAAGAAAAACTCGGGATAAAAATTTAGAAGTTCATTAGACTTAAACAATGGTAGCAACCTTATGCATACAGCCAAGTGTCACGAGGTGAAGTTGCTGTCTTAAGTGCTCACACAAGAAAATGGGGCTTGACATTATTAATCTACATTGGAAGAAAGAATAATGAAATTAATAGAAAATATATAACAGAAGAGATCAACAAAGAAAGGTCAACCTTGAAATGACTACTTAAACTTAAAACAGCCAAATTCCAGAAAAAAATATGTGAAACAATGATTGAAAGACAGTGGCCATCAGAGAAGATGATAAGATGGAAAACACGAGCAGAGCCTCATGTTTAGCATCTCGAGAGTTTCCGGGCCAGGGCTGGGGATGAGGCTCCTCACTGGGTGGGGCAGAAGAGTCCAGGGAGAGCCCAGCACCTGGCAGGATGGGGTCTGGGGCCCAGAGAGCTGTACAGAGGACCCCAGACATGGAAAGGAATGTCTGATGCTAGGAAAGGAAATAGCATCCCAAGTTCACAATGCATCAGGAACCGTGCTTCCTCAGGGACGTGGGGAGCTCATCATGCACCAGACAGAGCTCCAAAGGGACCAGAGAGGAGAGAGAGAAGATCGTGGAGGGGTGGGTGTGTTTACTGCCTGGCCATGGTGACGATTCATGGGTATATACACACTTCCGGACTGACCAAGCTGTACACTTGCAGTTTATCTAGCAAATATATCTCAATTGGTTAAAAAATATAAAGTAGTTAAAACTAAAACTCTAAAAAGGAAAACTTAAATATTTCTTAGTTTCTCTATTTCAACAATTTCATATGCAAAGTTGACTCAAGAAAGAAGGGTGAATTGTCCTATATCTATGAAAAATTAAGGCAGAATTTTAAAGCTATTCCAAAAAGAATACTATTACTAGAAAAATTTTCATGCCTATTTTAGCGAGTATTTAAGTGGAATTGATTTTTTAAAAAAAGCTAGAAGTAAGTCCGAATGTTCAGTACTCATTAAAATTGTAAAATATGCTCAACTCAACAATTAAGAGCCACGGATGGTGGCACAAGCCTATAATCCCAGCACTTGGAAGGCTGAGGCAGGAGGATCATTGAGAGTTTGAGGCCAGTCTGAGCTACACAGTGAGTTCAAGACTGGTCTGACTCACATGGCAAGACCCTGTCTCAAAAAAAAAAATTACAGAAAAAATCTAGTCAGGCATAGTGGTGCACTCCTGTACTCCCAGCACTTGGAGGCTGAGGCAGGAGGATCATTGAGAGTTTGAGGCCAGTCTGGGCTACACAGTGAGTTCAAGGGCAGCTTGGACTACTAGTGAGACCCTATCTCAAAACAAAAGAGAAACAAAAAGCAAAAACCAAACAAAAATAGAGAAAAAGGGGCTGGGGATTTAGCTCAGTGGTTCCGCCGCCTGCCTCGCAAGTGAAGGTCCCGAGGTCAATCCCGGTACTAAAAAAAAAAAAAAAAGGAAAAAATCCAACCGTAGTAAGAGTTATCAGAATTATCTCAATAATTGATAAAGCTGACAAAATTTCAATCCTGACACAAATATTTCCAGAGAATAAAAAAACTGCTCAGACTCCACAACTGATTGTATGAGGTTAAAATATTTTAATGCAAAATCCAGTAAAAAAGGGAAAAATCAATTTCATCCATGAAGGAAAATACTAAAAAGTCCATCAGTATATAAAAAAGACATGTTTTGATTAGTTAGGTTTCTTCCCGGAAATATAAGATTGGTTTAGCATTAAAAATACATTAGGTTATACCTTAACAAATTAGAAGAGAAAATTATCTCAATAGATGGAGAAAAAAGCTTAATAAAATCCAACACTGTGTTCCAAAAACTCTTAGGAAACTACGGCTGTGGAGAACTTAATCTGATAAAAAGTCCTATCAAACAATCTTTAGCATATCATATATTTAATGGTAAAGTGTTAAAAGCACTTCCTTTAAGATCAGAGATAAGGTAAAGGTATTCATTACTATGACTTTCATTATATTCTCTATTTTATGACAAGAATGTTCACATCAAGACTATTCAACATTGAACCAGAGATCCTAATAGTGTGATCAGATTTAAAATAAAGGAAGGATGGAAGGAAGGAAGGAAGAAAAAGCATAAGAATTAAAAAGGAAAAATTCAGGCCAGGGATTTAGCTCAGTGGTGCCGCCACCTGCCTTGCAAGCGCAAGGTCCTGAGTTCAATCCCTGGTATCAAAAACAAACAAACCAAAAAAACCCCTCAAACTGTCCTCTCAGACAATACAGTTTCCTTTGTGGTGGAACTCAAAAGATCACCAGATAAACTATTGGACTTAATAACTTTTATAGGGTTGATATGTTCAAAAATCAACATATAAAAAGTAATTTGCATTTCCATATAACAACTAGTTAAAGAAAATAATTTTAAAAGTACTATTCACTTCAGCAATAAAGCAAAGTATCTAGAATAAATCTTGACAATAAATATGCAGGTCCTGATTGGGACAATTAAATTTTATTGAAAGAAATGAAGAAAATCTGAATAAAAATGGAATAATAATATACTATGCTCATGGATAAAAAGATCCAATGCTAAAGAAGTGAAAGCAAAATGGAATGCAAATACAAAGCACAACTTTTTTTGGTAACCAGGAAAATGAACTAAATTTCTACCATATTAACAAAGATTGAGAGCTCAGTACCAAATGTTGGAAATGATGCAGAACAGTGGAAGCTGGCTTGGGAATGTGAGTCCGTACCATGGTTTGGGTTCTTGTATAAAAGTTGAGTGCGCCTGCCCACGTATACCATAGCCAGGATTTCTGCTCCTTTGGAGTGGGTCTCTGCACGTGTATGCTGCTGGGATGTGCCTGCAGAACCATTCCCAGGAGTGTTGTTTGCAACTGTAAATAAGCCAGGCACAGCCTACATGTCCACCAACGGAGAACTTGCATAGAGTGTACCACAGTGAAAATGAACAGACTGCCCCTCAACGCAGCTCCATGGAGAAATCAGAAAAACAATGTTAGGCAAAAAGACAGGAAGGAAGGAAAGACAGGGAGGGAAGAGGAGAGGGAAAGATAAAATAATTCATAAGAGTAGTGTGGAGAGCGGTGTTAGCCATAGAGACTCCATTTTAATCTTACCCTCCATTATAAAGAGCAAGGAGACTATGTTATGAGGAACCGTGTTCTTGCCAAGTCAGATGTTTATTATGATGAACGTTCTGTAACCCCAAGAAACAAAGAAGCCCATGAGAGCGGGGAATTTCCAAAGAACTAGAGAACAGGGAAGTAGGTGTCTCTGGATAAGGGTCATGATTAATGACCAGACTCACCTAGTGTATAAAAGAAAGGTGAAAAATAAACTTAGGCGCTCGGTCTTTGGGAGCCCTCCCGACTCTATCTCTTTGTCTTTATTTTTCTTCATCCTCACTGCCCCATTCAGGTACTGTTCGACAAGTGACGGCGGGCTCCGTCAGAGTAGACAATACTAACCAACACCATTTAGAGACCCATGTGTCTGCTAATGTTATGAAGGAGAGAATGGAACCAGCGACACCAAACACAGTGATGCTGACTGGGCCGTGGAGGTGGAGGGCAGTGGGCACGAGGGGCTTCTCACCCTGGACATCCCCGGTCTCTTACGCTGGGTGGGGTGGGACAGGGGTACTCTTTTGATTCTTTAAACCATGCATTTATACTGGAGGTACTCCTCTGTAGAAATGAAATATTTCACAAGGAAAGATCTCAAAACAAAATAAAAAGACTGTAATAAAAGGCTGTAAATTATTGAGCTACTTCGGCTGCTATGGTTGAGATAAGAGCTCAGTTCTGTAATAAAATCCACATCCATGAACCGGAAGGCTCTGTGTTCTTTATCTCTGAATGACTCATATTTTCCTTCGGGATCCCTTGAACAAGAACCCGCAGTAAGGATTTGAGAGCACAGAGCACGGCGTATTTTTCTGCAGACCAGAGAGTAGAATATGAGGCGGAAAAGCAGGACGGGGAGACAGGGAAGCAGAGAGACTGCTACGGGGAAGCTGGAAAAGTCAACAAATGGTGTGCTCTTGAGGTCTTTGCTGAGCAGAGGCCTCACCTTCAGCAGGACCCCAAGAAGCACAGACTGGCAGGGCAGAGCTGGTGCCACACCTGCAAAGCATGTGCATGGCACACAGGCTGTGCATGGTGAAAAGCACCAGACACATTCGTTTCCTTGAAGACAGCAGTGGAAAGGGAAAAACGCACTATTTAGCAGAATTTATTTTTTCACTCATGTCTTAGGATCATCTTCCAGGAGTCTTCTCTGACTTCCCCCTGGCCAGACCAGATTTTGCAGTTCAGTGCCTCCCTGAGGCCCTGTGCACTTCCCTTTCACTGTCTTTGCCCACAGGACCCCGTTAGCCAGGGGGTACCTGCCTCTCCCAGCAGGCTCTGTTTCTGGACCTTCACTGGCACATGGGAATTCACCAGTCATTTGCTGAATGAGAGTGAAGGCATAGTGAGGGAACCAGGGGGTAAGGAAACAGGTTGTATCCAGAGCCAAGAAATAGTAGGAGGAGACAAAAATAGAGCTGAAGGAATAAAACAGAAAATCCAGACTTGCTTCATTTTAACACCATTCTCAAATTACCAATATGCTTTTAATGTATCTTATTTGAATCTTTCTTAATTTTTTTTTTCCGGGGCATCCCGAAGAAAGGCATAGCAGGTGAGATCCATTGTTAAATGCATTCTTTTCCTGCTGGAGTTCTGAAGAGATGGGCTTGGGGTAAGGCAGGCACAGATTGGCAGGCCATTTTGATTAATGATAAAGTAGCTGTTTGAAAATGTAGTTCATGCTGGGCACGGTGGTGCACAGCTGTAATCCCAGCACTCGGGAGGCTGAGGCAGGAGGATCACTGTGAGTTTGAGGCCAGCCTGGGCTACATAGTGATTTCGAGGCCAGCCTGAAACACATGGTGAGACTCTGTCTCAAAAACAAAAACCAAAAACCAACAACAAAGAAGAAAATGTGGCTCATGTTGTGAGCAGCACCAAGCCCTGGTGAGACTGACTTTCCCACACAGCAAGGGCCACCAGGGCAGCCTGGGTTGGTGCCGCCTGTGGCCAGGTGGCCCCCAAACGGGGGGGGGGGGAAGAGCAACTCCAGGCTGATGTTCCAGTCCCTGCTTCCACATCCGGGATCAGGTAGGCCACCTTCCTCAGGGCACATTGTGGGGTGCACAGAAGTCAGGAGAGTAACACTAATCGATGTCCTTCACAGGGAAGAAAACGCCAGGGGCAACGAGTAGGCTTCCTGGGACGGATACCTGTTCTAAAGTAACGGCAAAACAAGTCTTTTTTATACTAATGGGTGTTGCTTGAAGTTTGTCATCATCGTGACAGATTAAAATTCAACAACAGACAGATTAAAATTCAACAACAGAAGAGAGAAAGAGGCCAGATATAAAGAAACAATATACGGCCACTTTCACAGTGGAGAAATATTCTAAATTAGCAGTCACTTTAGCATTTTTAAAATAAACCTTTGGGAGGAATAAATATCACATGTACATGGTACAAAATTCAAAAGGAATAAAGTGTATAGAGAAAAAGTCTTTCTCCTACACTGGCGATTGCTTTTAAGGGTTATTTTCTAATTATACACAATCAGAAACTCTTTCAGTTGCTCTTTTGCCCTGATTTGCTGAGTAGTCTTCAGTTTACAAATGGACACATGGAGCTTAATCGGTTTGAATGTCCCCTGGAATTCAGATTGCATGGTGCATTTTTGTTTCTAGTTTTTAAAGCTAACTCATTAGCTTTTAACTATGCCTCAAATGCAGCACATGAAACCCAACTCTGCTGACTCGCTTGTGCTCGGAGTTCTAACCAAGACTATCAGAAATAAATTGAATTCTGGGCTGTTTTGTCTACTCCAACATCCCAGCAGACCCCATCTCTCATCTCTCCCAATTTCCATACAGAACTTCCAAGGTAATTCCCTGGAAGAGGGGCACAAGTATTGCCTCTGAGGCCCATGGGTGTCTGATGTCATGTCGGGGAGGTTGCCATACAGCCAGGATCGGGCAGCAGGACAATGGCACTGATGGCCCGAAGGCAGTGGGGACACGGCTGCAGCTTTGCTCTGCTGGCAGGCACACCGGGTCTTTAGCTTGAAGACAACTGGAGAAAGTCGGCAGTCTGTTCAGTTACACACAGTGACAGCTTCCCTATCTCTTGGTTTGAATTGCTACAACTTGAAAAAGAGTGTTTTTCATGGTTTTAACTTTAATTCATATATAAAAATATATAAAGTATATATTTATGATTTTTTGGTTAGGAAAACCAAACAAGTGACATGTATAGTCGCTTACCCCAAATTGAGACAGCAATTATCAAATAAGCTAATTGTTTTCTTTTTTTCTTTAAGTGATTGGCCTGCTGGATTGGGGCCAGGCATGTGCTCGGAGAGGAGCCCACTGAGAAGCTGACTGGAGCCCAGGGAGGGAGCTGCACTTCCCCTTTGGAGCTGGGATGGGGCTGCAGGGGCTGGCATCAGAGAGAGGCTTTCCAGGTGGAGCTCTGGGAAGGGGGCCTCGAGGCCCTCAGGGACCAGGAGGTGGGGCCGGGCCACCCGCCCTGAGAGCTGCTGCCTTGCAGCCCTGCCCATCCTTAAAAGAATAGAATAGATTACAGAAGTAATTCAGAAGTGTAGATAGATAACAACCACTATGTTTCTACCTGCTTATATTTGTTTATATTAGGGAATTGGCTTATTTATATTAATTTTATATCCTACTTCTTTTTTTTTGGTACCAGGGATCGAACTCAGAACCTTGAGCTTGTGCAGTAGGCAGCGGCACCACTGAGCTAAATCCCCCGCCCCATATAATCCTACTTTTTAACGAAATTCTCTTATTATTTACAATAGCTTTCCAGATATATATTTTTCTCTTTACTTTTATTAATCTGATGAATCATATTAGTTGTTGTCCTACTATGAACAAACTGAGATTCTTGGACTAGATTTTGTAATAAAGGATTGTCTTTAAATGTACCATTGGTTCTCTTTGGTAATATTTGGGATTTTTTTTTTAAAGTGAGACTGGGCTATAGTTTCTTTTTTGGCAATCTTTGTCAGGCATAATATTAATGTTAGACTCGTTAAAGAGTTGGGAAGATTTCTTATTTTTCCAATCCTCTCAGCTGGATTAAATAGCATTACAATTATTTCATCTTTTATGGTTTGACACAATTCTCTCGTGAATATATCCTTTGTCTTAAACACAGATTCCTCAGTTCAGCCTCAGCTTTATAAATTATGAAGCTCAGAAAAGCTATGTTAAAAGTCTTCCCTCCCAACCTCCACTCCTATCCTCAGACTGTCTTGACCCATCATAGGATTCTGAGATTTATTTGGTGATTTAGAGCAAACTATAAAGCAACTATCTTGTAACTGGAGCGTTTAGGATGGGTTAGGGGAGGAGGCAGGATGGGAAGAAGAGAGAGAATGTGGAGGTGTTTGCAATCATACGGGGAGAACTGGTGAGATCCTGGAACAAAGCTATGCGGTGGTGATGCAGAGGAGGGGTATGAGGAAAGGCTTGGTGGGAGAAGTCAAAGGCGCGGTCACTGACTTCACGTTGAAAATGCAATGAGATAAAGAACAAAAATAACTCTTGCTGGGGGTGTCGCTCAGTGGCGCAGTGCCTGCCTGGCAAGCGAGAGGCCCTGGGTTCCATTCCTGATACCAAAAATGAAAACGAAAAAGAAAAAGATGACTACCATGCACAGAGGAAACATCTAAACATCCAAATGTCCCTCAGCCGAGAGTGGGGAATTAAAATGTGGCATATGCACGCAGTGGGGTATTGTCAGCAGCGAAACACGAGCAAACCTTCAGCACAGCATGCCAGGTGCAAGAAGCCAGTCATGAAAGATCACGGATCAGACGATCACATTCACACGAAATCTTCAGAGCAGGCAAATCAACAGGGACACAAAGTTGATTAGCAGTTGCCTATGACTGAGGTAGGGATAGAATGGGGAGGTCTTTGCTAATGGAGATGGGGTTTCTTTTGGGGGTGATGGAATTTTTTTATTTTTAAAAAATGTTTATTAGTCCGTATTTGTTGTACATAATTACATTCATCACGGAGACTTGGTATGTGTATATGACACATTTTAATTTTTTTACTTCTCTTTTCCCCCTTCTCTGCCCTCCCTTCATTTCTTGGTCCCTTTCCCTTTGCAAAGATCTGTCTCCTGTTTCTTTTGCTTTAAAGTTAGATCACGGTGACAATTGCACAATTCTATGCGTATACTGAAAACTATGGATTAATATACTTGAAAACAAAGGTGAATTGCATGGCATGTGAATTACATCTCATTCAAGCTGATTTTCTGAAAAGATTACTATAGCACGAATCATAGATATATCTTTTGGGGACTAAATCCAATGGTGATGACAGTTGTCAATAATGATGGGAGTAAAGGAAGAGAAACAGGTTTGGAAGGAAAGCTGCTGAACTCAGTTCAGAAAGGCAGTCAACAGTGACTGAAATAATGAAGAGGATAAACTGTCATGAGATGAAGATGAGACAAAGAACTATAGAATCATAGTTGCATTCACTCTCCAGCATATTATCCTGAAATTTTATATTAAAATAGACTGAGCTCCTAAGTTTTAAAAAATGAGCTGAAATTTTCCTCTGCTTTCCATTTTCTTGTTAAAAGATATTTGATTTGTTTATTACAACTGTTACTCAATGGAATGTTAATTTTCACTTGTCATTACCAGATTCTAAAAGGATTGCAAGGTTAAACTGTTTTTTAAACCTTTATCTGGAGTTGGATGGGAAGAAGAGTTACTTTCGGATACCGTGAGAGGAGAACCGTCCCCTCTGTGACTGGCTTCCTTCTACAGGTCCGAAAGCCCAGCTCATTTGTAGGACAGGGAGGGGATAGAGTAGGGAGTGTGTTAATTCAGACAAATGGAAGAAGTCACACACCTGATCCAGCAGCAGAGGGTCCTGGCCTCCACACCGGAAGCTTTGGTAATTCTGTTGGTTAAGGCTTCACACTGACCTCTCCCGCGGAGGCTGCAGGCAGATCTCTAGCAAACTGGCATCCTGCGGGGAGCCAGGTACTTCAAAAATTTCTAATTAGAGGTTAAAGGTTATCTAAGCTCCGCTGCCAAACTGACTGCCTGACCTTAAAAGCCAAACAGAGGCTACTGTCCTTTCTTTCCCTCTCTTCTGTAGCCATGACCTCAATTAGAAACACAATTTTACATGCGCACATGAAGCTGTGTGACACATCAGGGCTGAGAAAACAGGAAAGGAGCCTGACCATACCCTTTCCATCTTTGCTTCTGAGCATTCACAGCACAGGTGTTTACACATCGGGCTGCAGTTCCAGCCAGGGCAGGGAGAAGACCAAAGCGTGCAGGAAATCATGACATCCATGCAATTCTTCTGTCTCAGAAGCATATTCCCTACATTTTTAAAAGCAAGATAATTTCAGTCTTGAGTTACAGATTGTATTGCCCATAGAAAAATCCATCCAGACCACAATGGATACAGCTCAATTTATACTGTGCTATTCCTGCCAAGAATAAATGAACAAATAAAAAGCCTAGAGATTACCTAGTTGATACATTATTTCACTGATTGTGGTTTAGGAACTATATCTAACCCAACTGTAAGCTGTCACCACCTGTACCAGCAAATGTGGTCACACATTATAGCTCTCTGCAAATTACCATGGATCCAAATCCCTTTGTCTTTCAATAGCAGCCTTTATCTGCAAAATGATCCTGGTTGTTTCTGGAGGTCCCTGAACAAGTGCTTTCCCTGTATCCACAGGGATACACTTTTCACCTTCCATCATGCGACAGAATCATTTGTCCTTCTGGGTAAGATGTACCAAGCACCTGTCGCCTACTGCATGTGAGGGATGAAGCTGAATGCTACAGACATCTCTGCCCCTAGTGCTTTTCCTTGCCTGCTCCAGTTCTCATTTGTCAACGTTCATGGATGACAAGTGGCTGAAAAGTCTTTACCACTTCCTCTGCTAAGGAAGTCCACTATGAAGCACTCAACCAAGAATGTGCTGAGAACACTGTCTCCTAATGTCCCCAAGCTTCTGATTTCAGGCACCAGAACAAAGCTAGGTTCCATCTGGAGATGGGGACATGGCCCTTCTCATCTCTGCTGCTCTTTGACATCTAGCCATGAAGCAAGGCCTTTTATTATGGTAAAAAGACGCTATCATTAGCTTCATGAAGATACTTTCCCTTGCTTTGAACACACTTACCCTGTGGCCATTCTCGCCACTTTCTGAAGCAGTTCTGGAAGTCCTCATGCCTGGATATGTTTAAAAGGTGTGATCAAAAATATGGTGAATGCTGCTGTCATGTGCCATCCAATGGAAAGGCATAAAAATGATGCTGTGTCCTCATCCACATTATTCACCAGATCTGGCACTGTGTGACTTCTGGCTCTTTCTCAAAGTCAAAATGATCACGAAAGGGAAATGTTCTGAATTGACACAGGATACAATAACAACAACAGTGCAGCTAAAGACACTCACAAAAGAGGACTTTGAGAAGTGCTTCAGAAAGTGCCAAGAGCAATGGGATACGTGTGTTCAAAATAAGAGGCACAAGTGGCAATGTATCTTTACTGTAAAACATTTCTAGAAAAATTTACACACACAGTTTTTTGATCACACCTTGTAAAACAAACCTACCTGAAGATTCTTCCCAGAGCTATGGCAATAGTTGTGGTAATTTATGCATAGCTATAATATGTGACCACATTTCTTTGCTTCTACAGGTAAATACAGGTGACAACTGGGTTAGAGATAGTTTCGAAACCATAATTAGTTGACATAGCAGCAGTTCAGTGAACTTTGGCCATTCTTCAGCCTTCTCAAAGCACAGGCTGACATGGCAGATGTTGGTGCAAGTTTCTTCAATTATTTGGAGATAATTATAAATAGCAAGGAGCTTGAGTTCAGAGCTGGGTGTAGTACTGAGTCCAAAGTGTAAACAATTCTTACAGACACTGAAAAAAGATCCCAGGCAAAAGATCCCAGGCAAAAGGGTACAATGTGGTCAGGAAAAAGATTCAACTCTATAAGACAGAAAATGCATGTTTTCTTAGTCACTTTCTTTGTCACTGAGAAAAAACTGACACCACAAGTCAGAAGAGGAGAGGTTTATTCTGGCTCAGTTTTCAGAGGTTTCTGCCTGTAGTTAGCCAGCTCTAAGGTAGGAGGGTGTGCAGGAAGGGTCAGGTGGAAGAGTGTGGCTCACGTTATGGCAAGTAGGAAGCAGAGAGAGAAGGGAGGAGGTGGGGAGGGAGATGAACCCTTCTGGGTCACACCCCGGTGGACAGGAAGCTGTAGCACCCCCAGAATCCAAGCTCCTTCCAAACACGTGAGGCTATGGGGGCCATTTTAGAGCTAAACCATGACAATGTCAGGGAAGAACATGGAGCAACTTCCCAGGGCAAACAAAACAAAACAAAAACAGACTGCAGGTCAATCAGATGCTATTACTGAGGCGTTTGCTCTGGGAAGTCGAAGGAGAAATTAAAATAATCCATCCAACAGCAAATCTGCACTCCCCATGGGCGAGGAAACATTGTAGTCCTGCAGAAAATGTTTCTACTCTACTGTGAAAAAGAATAGAAGAGTATGATACCTGCAATGGCTCACACTGGGTATTTATGACTAGGATGTAGATCAAGTAGCTTGAAATTTGAAATTTCTGGCATTTTGCTCAGTTTTGTTTCTTCCATCATTTAAATAACCTCAAATGATATATTTACATTTGTTAAAGGTTTTAAACCAAAGAATAAGTAAATTCTCAGCCTATGATTTGAAATAATGGTAATCAAGTATTGATTTTAAAGTAACATGTATTTGTTTTGGTTTTTTGGGGGGGGTACGGGGGATCAAACTTGGGACCTTGAGCTTTCAAGGCAGGGGGCAGCACCACTGAGCTAGATCCCAGGCTAGTAACATGTATTTGTTGTAAACAATTTTTTAAAATACAGAAGTAAGTACCTAAGATAAAAAAAGGTCTCTCTGGTTCTATCCTGATCTCTACTCCACAGAAGTAGCACTGTTATATTTGCAAAATATCCTTGTCTTCCCCAGTGCATATACATCTTCCTTCTAGAATATGGATTTATATTATGTAAACTGTTCTTTAATTTGGCTTTCATCACTAAATAATTTAAATTGAATGTCTTTGCATGTCAGCAAATAAAGGGCTATGTCCTTTTTGAAAGTCTAGTATCACATCCCACTATATGATGTTACATTATTTATTTATCCAGTTTCCTATTGATGGACACTTGGGTTATTTCCAGGTTTTGATAAGAGACAGTTCTGAAATTAAAATCTTTGTACATTCATATTTGTGCTTTGTGTAAGCATTCTGGGAATGCTTAATTTCTCATGTTCTTAATTTCCTTTATTTTTAATTTATTTTTCATAACTGTCATGTAGTTCTAAGAAAGCAAAATGAATGCTTGTTTGGTTTCTTAGGACATTTCTCAAAGGTACAGACACCTGAATTAGTCTGTTTTTAGTGTCATGAAATACCTGAGGTAGGCTCCTTTATGTAAAAAGAGGTTTATATTGGCTCATGATCTGGAGGTTCAAGGTCAGGGGGGTGCATCTGCCGATGGGTCTGGCTGGCAGAGTGGCTAAGTAGGGATGGGCATCGTGTGGCAAGAGACAGGAGCGTGTGTGGGTGTGTGTGTGTCCTCCTGACCTCTCTCCTCTTATAAAGCCACCCATATTTCCTTATGGGCTCCACCCATAGCCTTATCTAATTCTCACTTCTCAGAAGCTCCACCTCTAGACACTGTCATCAGATTAAGTTTCCACCCTCCTAATATCTACAATGAGGTATTAAACTGCAACACAACATAAGAACGCTTGAGGGCAACACTCAGACTGTGCCAAACCATCCAGCATGTTCCTGGTTAAAAACACCGATTTCATCAGTACCTATACCTTACACGTATAGCTCACTTAGATGTAAATTGTAAGTACCTGGGAGCAGCCAGAGGCTTCTTTTCAAGGTCTAGGGATGGAAAATACGCTCCCCCTGTCTCCTTGTTATTATTTGCTGACCCATTTGTTCACAGATGCATAAGGCCATGCGTCCATTCACACTTGCAATGCAATTTTCACCCAGTACTTGCTCTTCAGTCAGCTGCACCTTGGGTGCCATGCTGGTCATCAGAGCCATGTGATGGAGTGCCTCACTGCCTTCACCAGGACCCCAGTCTGTCCAGCTTAGCGCAGAACAGAAAGGGAGCCAGCCATTACAGAAGAGTGGGAAAGTGGGCCATTCACAGCCGGGCCCTGGAGAAATGGGTGGTGTGTGTGCCCACCGGAGCATCAGGGCCACAGAGAAGACTGGGACCTGGTTCTGAGGACCAGGAAACCATCATATCTAACCAGCAAGGAAGTGACTAAAAGCTCAAGCCTGGGCACCCTGATGGGTGATGTCTGGCCAGGAACCACGTTAGCAGCTCTTAGAGGTGGGATGAATGCACTGTGCACAGAGATACACCTATGCCTTTTGGGGGCCAGGAGCAAAATATCAGGGTTTAAATCTGGAATGTTCCCCAAAGTCTCCCGTGGTGGAAGGCACCGCAGTCATCACCCAGAGTGTGCAGTTGGGAGGTGGGTCTCGTCTCGAGAATGCAAACCCGGGAGGTCCATCTCCCGCCTGGCCCCTCCCTGCCCTGCACTTCCTGGCTGCCCTGACGTGAGCAGCTTCCCTCCCGGATAGGCCCTTCCACCATGCTGTTTCTGCTTTGGAACCAGTCACCCTGGACTGTAACCGTGAACCAGAATGACTCTCTCCTTTAAGGGCAGGTGTTGGGTATTTTTCTTAGCAACAAAGACAGTTTGGTGCATAGCCTTCAAATTATTTTAATATATGCATTCATAAAGGTAAATATGAGTATACATGAATTTTCCTTATGAGAGGAAAATTTAAAAACAACATGCAAATTAATTAATATGCATGCTATTTTAATAAACTTTTCTTACAGAGAATGTGTAATTCACCTGTACCGGTTCAGTGTCCCTAACACCTCCCCTCTGCTCATCAATTTATCTTCAGGCTGTCCATGCTGTCTACTTTGCATTTCCTTTCCTCTAGGAGTGTTTCAGCTTTCTGCCTCTGTTTCCTCTTCCTCCATTGCTGATTTTCACTTTGGAGTTTTACTCTACATGCTTACCCGTCTGGCTCCCTGACTCTGACTAAGGGCAAGGGCTTCAACACCCCTGCTTTCTTGGGCTCACTAGCTTCTGGCCAGCACTGCCTGCTCATTGCAAGGTTGACTGCCCACTGGGAAGGTGTGCATGCGTGTGCATTGGTGTAAGCTATGTGTGCATTGGTGAGCAAGTGTGCTGCAGAGCCTCAGCTCCCCATCCACCAGGAAAGCCTGCTGTCTTGGCTCTTGACTGGGCGGTGTGTGGTTTGAAAGCCACATCCACTATTATTATCCTAACTTAGAAACTGATTAATAAATGATAAACAAACCTATTGGGACTTTTATATTAAAAAATTTTATAGCATAGCTCACAGATAAGTCACGGTAATGTTATCAACATTAGAATTAACTCTGAGGGATTTGTGTTTCCGGTTCCTGCCTCCTTTCTGCCTCCCAACTCAGGACGAGCTTCATTTTTCCTTCCCAGGTCAACGGGCTCCATTCCCTGTCTCCGCATCTCAGCCATTGTCCCCTCCCTTTCCCTGTGGACTTTGGGGTCACACTTGGAACGATTTCCCTACCTTTCCTCACCCTATCCCCTCTCACCTCTGCCTGGCAGGGAGTGCACTGCAGTGTTGCTTGGTGCAGGCAAATGGAGGACCAAGTTCACTTACCCAGAGGCTGGACCGGCACCCACCCATCCTCCCCCTCCCTCCACAGAAAGTCCTCCAGCTACTGAATGGTTACAGTCTCCAGACCTTTCATAAAAGAGGTGGCGCTGGGGGAGTTACCAGGGATAGGAACGCAATCTAACAGTAAAAGAAATCATTTGTGTTTTTCTAACACTTAGCCTGAAAGAATTCCAGAGGGCTCTGCAAACATTGCCCAGATCTCTCTAACTCAATCAGCAAATACCATTAGTCGCCTATTTTCTAAGTGGGAGGGGGTTTCCAGCATGTGAGCTCCCGGAAGGAAGACGCAGGGTCAGAGCTCCACACCTCACACCCGTCACACAGCAGGAGGCAGGGAGAGGCCAATCCTGCCCTCCTGCTGCAGCCCAGGGCCACCTGCAGAGCTCCGCCCTGTGTGTTTTGATTCATAACTTGTCCCATGTTCTCAGACCCTGAAGGTTTAACAGTTAGGGATGCTGTTACGAGAAAGAAAGAAAAGAAAAAGAAAAAGATGCAATTAGCTTGCCATTCCCAAAATGTGAGTTGGGGAGTATTCAATAAGGAAAGGATTTGTGGAAACAGTACCAGTGCTTGGTTTGAACTGATTCATACCAGATGTTTAAAGAACTAACTGCAAAAATAATGATGTGCAATGAACAATATAGCACTCAATTTCGTCTAATGCAATGAGCACTGATCCTACATTTGAATGATCTGTACTGGAAAAGAAACTCGTATTTCAAAAGACACATGTGCTAAAATTAGGGATCTGAAAAATAACTTTCATAGGCCTATATTGTTCTCTATATCAAGGCAACTGTAGTTTGAAAGATTTATTCCAGGAGGAGACGTAGTATGGAAGAAGATAAGAAAAGGCGGGGTGTGAAAGGGGAGTGGTTGGTGAGACACGGGTTTCCTGGAGGATCCTACCAGAAGTGGCTCCAGGCCTCTGGCAGGAAAGGCATGAGTGTGGGAGTTTGTGCCTCACCCCACAGGGTCAGTCTCTGTGAGAAGCACAGTTTGGTTTTCAATATTTATTTGTGCTTCTGAAAGAGCATTAAAGGGATCCCAGTTTAATTCAATATATTAGAGACTCGGATTCCTGGCGGGGGTTTGGCGGGCCTTCTCTGCATCCTCCCAAAGTCTGTTCAGGAGAAAGAAGTGCTCCCTCTCTCTGGTTTCATTTATTGATAGATCTAGCTGCTTTCACTAGGTCTTTGGATCTTTCTTCTTCTGTTCTGTTCTTGTTTTCTATCACACCTTTCTCTTCTACCCCATAGACAATTCAGAATGAGGCCAACAGAACTGTCCCAGTACTATAATCCCAGCACTCTGGGAGGCTGAGGTAGGAGGATCACTACTAGTTCAAGCGCTGCCTGAGCAACTTAGTGAGACCCTGTCTCAGACAACAAACAAATAGTGCTAGGGATATAGCTCAGTGCAAAGACCCTGAGTTCAATTCCCAGTACTGCAAAACAAAACAAAACAAAAAACAAAGGCTCTTGAACCCTAAACTAAAAGCAGTGGCCTACACCTATAATACAGCTACTCAGAAGTCTGAGGCAGGATTGTGAATTTGGGACTAGCTCAAGACTCTGTTCTCAAAGACAAAACAGGACAAAATAAACAAAAAACATGCTTGAACTTTAAAGATACATATACTTTGCGGTAGCAATTTTGAAAAAGAATCGTTACAGCAAGGCTGCAGACCAGGAGAGAGATAGGATGCTCTTGCAGTAATCTAGACTCCCTACGATGAAGACCGGAAGGAGGAGTAGTGGGTAAAGAAATTAGGTAATGAGCTCAAAGATGTTTTGAGGCCCAGAAGGACAGGACTTCTTGCCAAGTGGATAGGGACAGCAAAAGAGTCTGGGAGGTCCTTCTGGTTTCAGCTTGGGGACAGAGGACAGATTTTGGTGCTCCTGAATCCAACAGGGACTCTAAGATGCTCAACCTGGACAGAAAATGTTATTATGGAAAGAAAAAACAACGAAGATAGCTGTGTCCATGGAGCTTTCAGGCATCCTGTCTCTAGCAACATGACTTTGTCATTCCTCTACTAACCACCTCTGCACTTGCTACATAGTTTTCTGATAATTTTCCCATGCTGGTTTTTGTCAGGCTGTGGTTTAAAAGCTGTTTCTTTTCCTTCATGGAAGAAATTCCTCCTGTGTGGAAGTAGTGATGTGGCCACCTTCAGTGGTGATTGGCCCTGGACTTTTAGATGGCTGACAGTGCCTCTGGTGACCAGCCACGCCAGTCTGAGGGTCAAATGGTCAGAGCTAGAGGAGATCTTTAGGCTCTTCAGTTCCTTTTACAATTCCTAAAAGGATGCATTGTCCAAGTCTTCGTGCCTCCACAGTTTTTATTGAAGTGCCTCCAAGTTTTCTCCTTTCCTCCTCAGCTTGGAGTTTGGAGCTTGGAGCTGGTTCTACTGAGTGCTGTAATCGAGCAGGAAGTGGGATGCTGGATGTGTTTCTTGGTTCCTTCTGTGTATTCTGGACTCTTTCTTTTTAAAACCTTCCTTGTCTTTGTAGATGTCCCAAGGTGACAATGTTGGATAAAAAGTGAAGGCAGTGAGTTAGCCAACATGTGGACATCTTTTGCTATAATTGATGGAAGAGATGCATTAGGACATGGACTTGTGTCACTGCCTCTGGGAAGTGTGTGTCAGGTCTGTCATCAGGCTGGGAGAGGAGTGTTGAAGGAAGCTCACAAGGCGGGATCCATCCGGCACTCAGAGCCACATTTTGGTGAAAGCTGTTGATGAGTGTGGCCTTTTAGCTACACTGCAGGAATCCGTTGGTAATTCAGTGGGAATGGATGCACCTTCTTGCTGACCTCTTAATAGCAGAGATCCGGTAACTCACAGGAATGTGGCTGGTGCACTCTGCTGCTTTCTGTCTTATTTTAAATTGAGCATTGAGAGAATGCAGTATTTTTTTAAAAAATGGGCAAAGGACTTAGACTTTTTTTTCAAAATATCCACAAATAACCAATAGACTCATGAAGGTTCTCCACATCACTAGTCACTAGGAAAAGGCAAAGGCCACTTCTGTGTTGAAAGCCTGGTTCAAAGAGGCATCTGCAAACCCTTATTCATGGTGGCATTAGTCACAATCGCCAAAAAGTGGAAGCAACTAAGTGTCCATGCACTGATGAAAGATAACTAGACGGAGTCTCCCATACAATAGACCATTATTTACACATGAAGATAAGGGCATCCACATGCTACAACATGGACGATCCCTGGAGACATTATGTTAACTGAATAAACCAATAGGATGAATACTGTAAGAGGCCCCATATAAGAGGCTCCTAGAGCAATCACATGCCTAAGACCAAGAGGGAAAGGTGATCCCTTCCAACTGCACCTCCTCAGCTACTTCCTGGACGGGTGTCTTGCACGGCCTGCTCCCCTTTGCTCCAGCCATTGCTGTGTCCACCAGGGTGACCCAGAAGTCCTATGGGGTGTCCTCTTCAGCCCCTGGGCTTCAGCACTTGCTTGTACACAAGTGTGCCCAGTGCCTACCCTCACCTGCTGGGTAGTTTCTGGGGTGGCTTGGTCCAGACTAGCACAGGGCTGGGTGTCACTGAGCCCTCTTCGCTGGAGGTGGACCCCAACACTGGGCCTTTGCCCGCCCTGCAGAACTGGCAGGTGAGCCCCTCAACCACGTTTGTCTCCTTCATTGACAAAGGGATGCAGGGTTTTAACTCTGCCAGTACTTCTAGCTAGAGGCCCATTGCCATTTTCATCTTCAGTGAAATTTTTGTCCCCAAGAAAGGCAGAATTAGTATTTTTTCTGACAGGCTGAGTTGGTGCACTGTATTCTTTTTTTTTTTTGGTACCGGGCATCGAACTCGGATCCTTCCGCTTGCAAGGCAGGCGGCGGAACCACCGAGCTGCATCCCCGGCCCCGATGCACTGCATTCTTGGTTATTAAAACTACTCTTGTAACACTGGAATCTTGAGTCGGTGAATATTCATGACGTGTGGCGAAGCGTGTCACACCCTGTGCAATCTCAGTCACGGAGTGGTGCTCAGGATGTGCACACGTGGACCCTCGATGGCACGGGCAGGTGAGCTGCGGACGAGACTGCAAGGGGCTTTGTTCTTCGCTTCCTGTGGCTTTGCTTCCTGTAACACACATATTAACTTTAAAAAATAAAGATGAGTTTTAAAACTCCTAAAAAACTTTCTTGGGAAAGCAATCAACAGACGTTCAGAGAACAAATTGTCCAGCATTCTGTCACTCGATTAAATCAATATTTTCGTTTGTCTATGTTACATTTTAGTCCTTGTCCATAGATATTCAAATTTTACTTATCTTTTTGTGGTAAAAAACAATGGTATATTCTAGGTTTTATCTTTTCACTTAGTATTATCCCACTTAATGACAACTTTACCATTCAACTACAGTTTTTCTAACTTCTTCCTTGAGCATTAGGAGGTAAATCCTGCCGTATCTTTGTCCATGGTCACATTAACACCTATAGACTATATATGTGGATTCTTGGTTGATATCTGAGATTTTAATCATTAGCATTTCATTAGAACTTGTTTTGGGGGGGGGCGGTACCGGGGATCTTCGGGACCTTGCGCTTGCGCAGCAGGTACACATGTATCTAACACAGCTAAGATCATGAATCCTTGGTCACCCTGACTGTGTGAACCTCAGCCCCCCCACTACTGAGCTGGCTCTTTGTGGCACTGACAACAGCATCTGCTTCCTAGGGTTCTCGAGGGACAGGAAGCCCTCCGTGTGCTCTCAGAGAGCATCGGCTGTTGGCATTATTCCTCTCACTGGAAAGCAGCCTCAGTGACTTAAGAAGATGGCTTTTATTCAGGTGCGAAGCTGTGTCCCAAGCAGCCCTGAGCGAGGATGTCCTCGGCCATGGGCCGCTCCACTGGCTCTTGGGCCATGAGGCCAGTGGCGAGGACATGGTTCACAGGGACTAGAGAGACACTGTCATCTCTGGAGCCAGGCGGCACCCTCAAAGACTTCTGTTTTGCAATATGGAAGTACATTGTGGGGAGTTCATTGGTTTTCTCCATCTAATTTCTAGTGTCAGCTGTGATGTCACAAAGCCAGCCCCAGATGGCACCCGCTGGCTCTCGAGTGCACTGTTAGCCCTGCTGCCAACGTGAACTGGGCCAGTGGCCTAATCCAAACTGAATGCTAATGGGCAGCCCCGTGCCTGAAGTGAAGCAGAATAGCGTAAATTAACAGGTGACATTCCTCTAGCAAAATGTGTACAGATTTTGAGTAATAATAAAATAGCATGGAGTAAATCTCAGGCCGAGAGAAGAACATAAAATAAAAATGTGGCATTAAGAGTGAAGAAACTGGGCTGGGGATTTAGCTCAGTGGTTTCATCCTGAGTTCAATCCCTGGGACCAAAAAAAAGAAGAATGAAGAAACCATTTCTGAAAAAGAGAAATTCAAAAGAGAATTATAAACCCAAGTTCCCTTTCTATTTTTATAGTTAAAAAATTGAGATTTTTCAGGAAAGGTTAATGTTTTGAAGCAAACTGAGTTTTCACTTAAAGAGCAATACAGAATTCCAATAGTTTGAGTCTTTCATTCTCTGAGGAAGGTCCACCAGGAAGTATTCAATTTTTCATTTTCTCTCTAAGACATTTGTCTCCTCTGCAGGCGCCTTTTGCTCATTGGCAGCTCTGAGCCATCTGTCCTGTTTTCTGGTGAGCCTGATAAACACATTTAAGTTGAGCCATTTGGTCATAAAACCTGTCATGTCGCACTGGATTCTGCACCGAGGTGCAGTTGACCATTTTTTAAAAGCTTCATCCCACTGGGCGTGGTGGCGCACACTTGTAAATCCAGCTACTTGGAAAGCTGAGGCAGGAGAACTGCAAGTTCAGACTTAGCAAGCCCTTATGTCAAAAAAGGGGAAGAGGCACTGGGGATGTAGCTCAGGGACAGGGCGCTCACCTAGCATGCTCGAGGGCCAGGGACCATTCCCCAGTACGGTAAAATAAACTGAAGAGCTTCATCTTAACCCTGAAACCAAATTTCAGTCTGACAATAAATCAGCCTTGGTCTGGGGATTTAGCTCAGTGGTTTCGCCGCCTGCCTCGAAAGCGCAAGGACCCGAGTTCGATCGCCGGTACAAAAAAAAAAAATCAGCTTTGTGTCTATTTTTAATAAAATATGTAAATAATTGACAGTTTGAAATGGGCAACTTCTCTCAAATCCTTTGCTAAATGGCTTTGAGCCGTTCATCATATTGGCCTCCCACCATTTGACTCCGTTCAGGGCTTTTTCCCCCCCGGTTACCCTCAACCACCCGCTCCTGGGGTTACGTCCTCAAAGCCGCGCCCTTCTGAAACCTTGACTGTAAGCGCCCTGTCCACATCAAGGGCTCTGCTACTACAGCTCAAGGATTCCATCCCGTCAAGGTCTCTGTCTGGACCTCTTTTTTCAACCATCTCCTCTCTCCTGTCTCGACTTCCCTATCACCCAGTTTGGAATCCACAGACTCACGTCTGTTGAGAGCAGTATGGTTCCACAGCCCGCCCTCTTTTGGGGCTCAGCGGGGAAAGCTCTGCCTCAGCTAAACTGTACTTTCTATTTACTTTATGCCTGCACTGGAACATCAGATGAAAAACTGTATCATTTTAAATTCATGGTCATAAATCTCAAGTGTAGTAAACCTTACTCAGCAATCCTCCTCTACTGCTCTAAAAGTATGATCTCCAAAATTACTCTTTCTCCGAGACCTCCCTCACCACCAATAAGTTACATCTGGTAAAAACAAATGTCCTTCCCGGCCCCACATCCCCGCTAGCTAGCACCTCACTGTGCTTCTCTCTCCTGCTGTCCTTGCTGCTGTTGTGGGTTTGCGGCCCACCCTGATGCTCTTACCCATGCGAGGGTCTCTGATGAGCTGTGTGTGTGATCCAGGGATCAGCTCCTCTGCCGTACGTGTCGCCTCCTGGAAGCAACTGATGCCGTCTGCCACCGCAGTCCCTTCCCTGATCTGTGGGTAGCTGGCAGCTTCTCGTGGTTACGATCTGTGCTTTAATCTTTGCAATTTTCAGGAACCTCAACGATAAGAAATGTGAGTAATTAAAGTTCTCAAATTTGCCAAGTGGTTTACCAAGTGAGTGCAAACACAGGTAAGCTTTTTGTGCCCTAAGTACTACTTAAACGTCTTTACTTTTGAAAATTATCAATCCCATCTGGAATTTGAATAGACACCAAGTTGTCACTTAGAAGTAGAAACTGGCAGCCTAGAGACCTATGCCCGCCAGAGCCTAGAAAACCACACGGGGCCGCAGTGCTGTGCTGCCAGGCCTGGCTGTAGGACTTCTGTGGCCCAGAGCCCCCCATCTGTGAGCAGAAGTTTCCCCACTTGACAGGTGGATACAACCACCCCTTGCTTAAGACAAGGGGTGCGAACAAGCACTTTTGTGTTTAGCCATTGTTAGGATGTAGATCAAACATGTCCCTCAGAAGTCTGCTGCCTGTGGAACATGACTGGATCATGGGGTGCTGTACTCATCATTAGATTCCCCCACTGAATTGTACAGTAGCTGAGTGTGCTGTTAGGAGGGACTTGGGTGAAGGTGGTCACTGGGGGTGGGACCTGGAAGGTGCATTCCTGTCCTTGCTCCTCCCTTCTCACTGTTTCCTGGCTGCCATGAGGTGAACAGCTTTCCTCTGCCCTGCCCTTCCACCAGGCTGTTTCTGCCTTGGAGCTGATCAATCATGGACTGAATCTCTGGCAACTGTGAGCCAAAACAAGCCTCTCCTCCTTTAAGCTGTGGGTGTGGGGCTGTGTCCCAAAGCTCACCAATACAGGTAATAAAGGAATCAAATTCGTGTATTGAACCCACGCAGCACTTTTCTCTTGTCCACTCACCTGCATTTGGTCTCTCCTGGAAAAATACCAGAGCACATGAGCTTAGCACTGTTTCCCAATGTTCTTCTTGAGCTTCTAGGTCCTCCTTATAGGGGAGGCACAGTAGAGTAGGATCTGCAATTCCATTTGGAAGCAAAGAAACATGACTGGCTTCACAGGTGATGCATGAACTTGATTCTTTCCATGATTCTGGTCAAATTGGACAAGAACCAAGTCAAATTTAATGGTTAAGTTCAATGTTGATCCTATGGGGAAATTTGTTTTGGCTCTCTCTTTCAGTTCTGCTTGCGACCAGAATTGTGGAGAGAACTGAGTTTGTGAACTAAGGTACCACTGTAAGTTGATGAAAAGATTCAGAAACAAAAGGAGAATAAGCAGATGGGCAGAGGGTGGAGGAGCACTGGCATTGTGGGTGACTCAGTAGGTCATGGGCTGGATGGTGTATTTAGCACCCCTGGGTCTCAGAACAGTAAATGGCTGGTGCCACCCCCCTACCTCCAGTCCTTGTGCCAACCACAAGTGCCCACACGTTTCCATTCACTCCCTGCAGTGCTGCTTTCTATTTTACAGCAAGTGTACCTCCAGCATGGAATTTGCTAAGAGACCATTGGCACAGCACTTCTACCCACAATGCTTTTATGTTATGTTAGTAGCCTTTTAGCTTAATGTTTCTGTGCCTCGCAAGCTAATGCTAGGACACATTAAGTGTGTGAAGCGAGGGTTAGATGAATGGGAATCTGAACCTTCTGAATGGAAGCAGAGAGCCTGATCCTTTGGAGACAAAGTGCTACATCATCGTTCGACACTGTGATTACTACAGTGGAGGCCATTATCTCCTTCTGCTATGAGGGAATTCCGGTACCAGGGACTGAACTCAGGACCTTGCACTTGTGAGGCAGGCGAGGCCCTATCCTTAGCCATCATTGGAAGGAATGTGTTCTAGTATGATGCTACACCCTAGGGGACCCTGTGGTAGACCAGGGAGATGAGCAGCTTCCAGAAACAGCTCCTTGTTCTTCCTGGCGCCTGGTATTCACCTGCTTTGGCTATCCTCTGCCCTTGAGTATAGACTGGACCTGATGACCAGCTTTTAATGAGTAGAATATGAGAAAAATGATGGAATATCACTTTTGAGACCCCCCCTACAAAAATACCAAGAGTTCTGTATTGCTCTGTCTCTGTCTGGCTTTTCTCAGCTGGTTTGCTCTCTGAGGCAAGCTACCTGGTTGTGGATGAAAGGCCCATCCAACACAGGCAGCCAATAGGCACCACAGAACTGAGGCCCTCATTCCAACAACCTAGGAAGAACTCTGGCAACAACCATGCGAACGAGCTTAGGGATAGATCCACCTGATTATATTCTCTGCAAGCACAAACCCAGCTCAACCATGACTGGCTCGGGATGCAGTAAACTAAACATTTGTTGTTGTAAGCTTCTGGGTTTTAGGGCAATTTGTTACACAACAACAGATAATTAATATACCCAGTCTGCTCTAAATTGGCAGGAAGTGCTCTCTGATGATAGGACTTATGCTTACGGTCAGGTCATCGAGAATGGAAAACATTCAGATTTGTACATTTGAATAAGGAGAGAAGCCAGGCTGAGTACTGAACCTTCCCAAACATCTCTGCCAGAAAACATAAGGCATCGTGAACGGTGCAGAGGAGAGAACATCTAGCGGCACACATGATATAGTCAGGTCATTAACTGCAGATTTGAGCAAGAGAACTTCTGCGGATTCAGTTTCTTTGTGAAAAGGCTAGTGATGGAGCTGGGGTCCAGTGTAAGAACTGCTAACATTCTAGGACAAGGACACTCAACTGGAGGAACTCAGGTCAGCACCACCCCAGATCTCATTAGCAGGCCACGCCATCATTAGGAATTTCTCCCTTAGTTTTCCAGGGAGTGGCCATGAAGCCATTACCACAGGGAGACCTTTGAGATGTTGAGGCAGGCAGAGAAGGAAATTCTAGGGCTCCTTTTGGTGGCAATGTTCTAATGTTGCTCTGGAGCAGCTCTCAGGCAGTGGAGTCAGCAACAAGGATGGTTGGTGCCACAATTTTGAGGACCTGTTTGCTTCCTCCTTCGTGACACATGTGAACATATAACCGATCAAATCCCCTCTGCCCTGGCCGCAAGGAAGCTTAGAGAAAACTCAGGCTCAGTTTATCACACGCCTCTTGCTGCAAGTCAGCTGAACCCCTTTATGGAAACTGCTAGGGGCAGAAAGAAATATAATAAACATAAACACACATTTGAAACTTTTTGCCTAATTGTGATAATACACACAATGCCAATCTGGAGATATCCTTCTAGCTTATTTACTGTCAAAATTTAAAGTCAATTTGGCTTGAGGATGAGACAAAGATTTAAATTAGCAAAACTTTGGAAAAAAGCAGAAATTGGAAAAATGAAAGAAAACAGAAATTGCAACAATATGTGTACCGCTTTTATTTGTAAAAATAACCATCTGAATGCATTTCCATAGTATAATACAGTTAAGTACTTCATTATGTTATGAGAGCATCCAGTAGTTGCAAAAGTATTAAACTGTGCTTGAGAAGAGTCAGATTGGTTCCAAGTCATTCACTGAACTAAAACCAAGTTTTCCTCATTTTTTTACAGTCATGACATTTACCAGAGTCATCCAACTCCGATTTACATAAGAAAACATTACAGACAAAATCCCACCCAAATCATCAAACAACATTTTAGGCTGTTACAAATATGTTATGCAAAAGATAACACTGGCACCAGATTTGTATCACCGTGCTTTGCAAAGATATATTGCACATGCGAAAGCATAAAGGATGTAGACAAAACTACCAAAGATACTTGCATTGAACCTTTAGGTCACTGCATAAGAAATGCATATGATTACATTTTATGCACACACTTAGATTGTCACTATCTTAAAATGCTCTTCTCCTATAATACTGACCTAGGGTTTACAGTTGTGTGAGAAGAAAGCATTTTAGCACTGCAATATCAAACATAACTCCTATAGAAAACTTCAGCATTTTCATTTCAAAGCAGAGATGGGGGCAGTAGGAAAAAAAACACACTCTACATTCAAAGAAAGGTTGAAATGAAACCTCACTGGTATTATATTGCTCTGATAACACTCAAATGAAAAAATACAAAACGTTTCACGAAACATTTTCAGAATATACAAATATAAAAAGGCACTCTAACTTCATGTTACAAGATGAGAAGAGGGATGAGTTCTTCAACCAGCGCAACAGACAAGCAAACCAAGTTGCTGGACAGTACAAAGATTAACTAGTGCAGCAAATCCATTGAATGGTCTTGTTCTAACCTCATAATAAAAGAGTAAGTCAAGCAGCTGTTCACTGCCTAAAGTACCAAAACATACTATGGTGCCCTTTTAGTAGTGATAAATAGAAATCCCCTGAGCTATTTACTGGAGAATCATAGCAGATTTTAGGCAATTTGGAGACAGAAAATGTATGTACCAAAGAGGCAGACACTGGTGAACAGATAAGTGAGGTGAACACGGTCCGGTGGCCGTGGTTAAAAATGAGTCTAAAAATAACACATTGAAGGAAAAGCACTAAGCATCCAAGACTCAGAAACACGCCTTCTGGTTTCTTTCTTTAGAAAGCAATGCTGCAAACATTATCTCTAAGACATGTAACTGGAGCACACAGAACCTGTAGTTTTAAAAGTCATTTCTTAAAAAAATTTGATCTCTTATGAAACAGAGGGGTGGGTGGGTGGGGAGACCAGACACTGATTCAAGGGTCAGTTACAGTGAGCATGATTTCATTTCCTGCCAAGCACAGCTCCATGGAGACATCTGATGCTAGATCACAGCCCGGCTCACAAGGGTCCTAGACTCTGCTACTCTGGGGGAAAATGTTAATGTGCTCTCCGGAGAATGCAGCACTTCACTTCCTCCTTTAAATGCCACCGAGTGAGATTTCCATTCACTTCTAGAAAAAGACACTGCAGTATATCATGCTTCTTTGACACTGGAGCTCCCTTATTTTCAGAGTTTTGGTAAAGAAAAAGTCATCATTGCTCATTAGCAATTTGCCTACTTTAAAAAAATTCATCTTCTGTAAACAAAAAGAGGAGAAGAAGGAGGGAAACACCACACCAAGAATTTAAAAACAATATTGGTGGTGTTGCATTTTTTGATGAAATTAATACCAGTTCTCTGAGACTTTTGAACAAGCTCTCATTTAATTAAATGAGTTTTAATTAAATCCAGGATATTACAGGAGGAAGACTAAGGTCTTTTACAGCTAGATGAAAAATGTCACGAGGGAGTGTCTGTATTTGATTCAGACGGCAGAGGACACTGTTTTAAAAATGATCTCATGTGTTTCCAGGGTGACAACGGAACCTATTATAAAATGTCTAATAATTCTGCCCTAATGAAACCAATTTCTTTCCTGTCTCTTCCTCCAGTGGAAAATGCACCTGAGCTGGTGATTTTATTTTCCTGTTAGCACAGCGCCTGCACTGGCAGCCTTGCCCGGCGGGTTGCTGGGACCGTGAAAGATTTTCAGTGTTTGCGGGGTAATTCCTGGGTGTCTCTTCACAGTACCTCCGTGCACAAGGCTACACACACCAGCTCCCCTCGAAGAAGAGTGGGTTGTGGTGTCTTCTGAGCTCTCAACTGGCTACAGATAGGCTGGGCCAGAGGCTGAGGGCAGATGGAAACCTCTGCATTGGAAGTGCTGGGTTTGTCCCCAGAGCTTCCAGCTGGCCCGGGGTCAACGGTGGCTTCTACTTTTTTAAAATTATTATTATTCTAAATAAAATACACAGCAATGAAAATAGAGGACAAACAGCGGATGTTTCCTCGTATTTCTTTCATTCAAATAAATATAAACACATTTACATCCAAAGTGTATGGACATCTTCTCTAGTTCGGCAAAAAAACCGTGGTCAAAACCTTATCCGTGACAAATGTCCAGCTGTCAGCTGGAAATCTGTGTTCTAAGAAAAATAAAATACAATAAAGACTGGTACTCAAAAAGGGTTACATTTGGATGCCATGGAAAAGAGGCTTCAGTTCTTACTTGCACTTTGAAGGCAAACATGTAAAATCTTCCATTTTAGACTGAAGCATTTTGGTCCTCACGTACAGCTGGCTGATGAGCCACATGCACACACATAGAGACAGGCACATGTGCTCCTGTAGATGTGCTTACTGTTCAGTCTCATTCTTCTTTCCGTACAGCTCTTCCAGATGCAGAATGGGGCCCGTTTGACCTAGAAGCTTTGGCAGAGGGAGCAGACACAGCATTCACTATGCTGACTTCATCAGCATGCAACTAGCCATTGGCTTCTGTTCCTGTGTCACCCGCCTCCCCATTCTGGGTTCCCTTTCGCAGTCCCCCTCTCACGGAACACTTCACTAGCGATGAACAATGCTGATGAATCAGATGCTTTTAAAAAGTTAGTATTTTGATTTAAGAACAAATCAACAGGGTAGTTTTGTATTAAGTTTGCATATCATCTCAAAGTTTTGGTGCAATGTGATTTTCACCTGGAATGTTACTAGGTCAACTTGGATTTAATCACCGGGGTGAAAATTAGTCACAGGCTTGTTAGGGGAGCTCTGCGTGCCACATCTGTGTTAAACAACGAAAGCAAGTTCAAGATTCCCATTCATCTGGAAACTAACAAAGATCCTCAGAAAGAAGTTCTGGATATTTAAGTGCTCACTGCAGACTGGAAAGGAAGAGCTGGACTGCCTTGAAAGATCGTTAGCTGGCGTTACTTCTGAAGACGAATGCCTTTACCTTTGGCTTCTAGTGAGGAAGTAAACATCAAAGCAAGAAGAGGTCGGAGGCATTTCCTGTCCGCGGCTGCCCTTCCCTCCCCGGGACACGGATTCGACACTGAGATGCTTCCTTACCGTGAGCAGCCGCCTCTCCCTTGCATTATCCCCAAAGAAAAAGAATTAAATACAGTTTTATTCCTTACTTAAATGAGAGGTAGACTTTCACAGAAGTACCTTGGAGCTAAGGAAAACATGAAACCAAACCAAACCAGGACCCCTTGTACCAGTGTCCCCTCCAGCGCGGCGGCTCTCCCTCCTCCTCCTCTGGCTTCCCAAAGCTCGGGCCCCATTATAATACTGGACCATGGCAGAAACCTGGAAATCAAGCCTCTTCCCTTCCTCCAACACGTGCGATCAGGGAAAAGCTCCTACAGTTCCAAGTCAAAAGGTTTCGGAATCAGAGTCATTCTCATTGTACCCGTCCTCGGAGCCTACGTCGTTACTGCACAGGCTAACCACGCTACCCAGGTTGGAGAGGGTCGTCCTGCTCAAATTATCTTTTTTAAAACAAACGAAGTTGACAGCCGTCATTGCACTGGACGGAGAAAAAGGCATCATGGTAGCCAGAATGAGGGCCAGGCAGTCGGCCACATCTTTGTTAGGAGCGCAAGCCAGGGCCGGGGTGTGACCTGGGCGTAAATGCAGACAAGGCAGCAGTTAGTCTGGGTCCAGTACATCCATGACCTCGCGGGGCGATGCATGTGGAGTTAGAGTTCATGCCAGGTGCGAGAGGGTTACTCATGCTAGGGCTGAGGCCGAGGGACAGGGAGGGGAGACATGTATGGAGCCGGGTTTATTTTGTTGTGTTTTCAGCTCACATGACTACAGCAAGCACAATATTATCTGGAGTTAGGTGGAATTCCAGCCTTCATCTAGAGGACAGAAACATGAGGAGATGGTGGGACACAATTCCACGACAATGGGAGCAGCACAACAAGGAAGACATTTCCACCGGGAGGACACACACCATGAGCTTGGGCCCTGGCTGCAGGGATCTCATTCTGAGAACAACGCCTTTCTGAGTGGGGAACTGTGTGTCAGGTCAGAGAAGACACTGAAGGTCAGGTGGCTGTCCAAGTGACTTTACATAAAGCCACACCAGTGATTTGGTTTTTGAAAAATGGAGCCATTCGAACAAATCAGACAGGAGGGCACTATTGCTTGTGATTAAAGATTTATAATTGTTTGAAAGACATTTGACAGAACTAAAAAAAAAAAATCCACTCCAGGGCTGGGGATTTAGCTCAATGGTTCTGGCGCCTGCCTTGCAAGCACAAGTTCCCAAGTTCGATCCCCGGTACCAAAAAAAAAAAAACCACTCCACTAACCAAAGTCCCAAATCTGAGAATTGGTATGCTTGGTGGACTGGAGTTTGTCACTGTCCAGAATCCAGATGTAATAGGTCCAGTCCAGGTAAGAAAACTGCCTCAACACATAAAACTGGGACCCCCAGGAAGGCAGTCAATTCCTTGATTTAATTAGTTCTTTGTCCACTTTTTTCTGTTGGCCAAAGTGCCCACCTCAAAATGAGTGGTGCTGCATCGGATCACTCAGAGGAGCCACCCTTATACAACTTAGCTAAACTGATCCCCACCCTCTCGGCCGTTTGAAGCGTATTCCTCCTTCCAGCATGAAAACAAACAAGAAGGGGCCAGTTATCCCCCACTGCATCCCATAGAGGGCAGTGATGACGGGAGCCGCTACCTCAGTGCTGCAGCACGAAGGACGTTGTCCCTATGCTTCCCAGCCTCCAGACGAGGCTAAGCCCCAAGACAGGAGGCCACATCCCCCGCCCCAGGACCCTGGCTCCTGATGTTGCTAGGGGCTGAGCAAACCTCAGAGGTCTCAGATTTATACCGGAGGAAAGCAAAGCCCATTGCTTCTGATCTCTGGTCATTCTGGAGAAAAACGTGGGCTCTGCATGCCAACCCAAAGGTGGTAGTCGGGGTAAGAGGGCGAGGGAAGGTGAGGTGGGAAGACCAAGGAGATGGAGTAACGGGGGCTTTCTGCATTTCCTAGATGAGTCAGTTGGGGACGGGGCAGGGTACATGCTAGGATACACGGGGCTGCAGAACCAAAACTAAGTTAGCTATCAATGTCAGTATGGCTGCTTACTTCTGAGAAATAGGCATGAGCTGCTAATTCCAACACCTGTAATAAGCAGTTGAGTTACATTAATACATTACAATGCTTTAGTTGAACGCCAAAATAAATGCCATGTTTTAAAAAAAATTACTTAATTCATAAATATCCAGAAGTTCCTCTTTTGCTCACTGAGCTTAAGAGGCATTGTACTTAAAGTGGTAGTTTAGTACAACTCTCAAATGCTTTAGTTTTCAGATGTCTTAGGAAACAGAGCGGAAAGCTTCTGATAAGAATTAGCTGGCTTAGACAAGGAATGTTATATAGATCAGGGGAGCCTTCAAGTCTAGATGTTTGCTAAAAATATTTTACTCATGTTCCCCAAATTTCCATGCTAGGAATAGGAATTCTGATCTGTACTGAAAAAATAAGTTTGATCTCAGAATGAACTGAAATACAGTCGAAGATCTAAGTGTCCATCGGGCGGGCCCTTGCACATGCACAAAGGACATGTGGAATCCCTAACTCTTCAGTGTCCTTGGGGAGAGGGTTTTCAGAGTGTCTGAACTGTTTCTGCCGCCAGACTGAAGAGTTAGGGATCCGCTGCTGACACGACATGCAGAATGGACAGCAGGAGACAGTGTGACCCACGACAGGACAGACAGGAAACGGTCTCCTTGCCTGACTTCTCACACTCATGGGACTTCCCAGGGGCCGAATCTCACTGCTCTTTTAACTGGCTCCTGTCTTTCCTACTGTCCTCTGGCAGCAAGAGCATAGGGAAGGTGCCTACAGCCATGCTTACCATTTTCATCCACAGCGAGTACACAGGCTCCTCTGGCCAACAGCTCCTCCACTACCACCTTCAGGCCATTGCGAGCAGCAATGTGGAGGGGTCTAAAAAGCAACACGAATGTCAGCTGGGCATGGACTGGGGCAAGTTCTATAGTTTGGATGTGAACTGCCCCCCAAAGGCCATGTGTGCGAGGGTTGGTCCCCAGTGTGTGGTTACGGGTGGGGGTGGCCCTTGAAGGGGATGGTGGGACTCCAGCCCTTCCTCCTAATCCCTTTGTGTTGACCACAAGTGCACAGCCTTGCTCCACCCCGCATGCTCCCTGACGTGCTGACGATGGACCAGCGTCTCTGAGCCCATGAGCTAAAGCAAACTTGCTCTCTTCTGAAGGTGACCATCTTGGGTATCTGATACAGGAGTGGGAAAGTGTGACACTTCCACCAGCTTTTGTCACTAAAAGGATGGTGTTCTTGGGAATCCACAGGTGTACTTTTTAAGAAAATATGTGTCCACCAAAGTTTTCCCAGGTGCTAATGACCCAACTGTTCTCTCATACAGGGCTCAGATTTCCCTGCAAGTATTGTACATATTCTACATCTCATGTAATTTCAAATGACGGTTAGTAGGAAGACAGCGGGGGAATTCAAACTTCAGTGGGTCTTGTAGAAACACTGGTGTGTTTCTACTTCAGCCTTTGAGTTACTGTTTCACTCAGTCCATCAATATGACTGGCGTTGATATATACTCTCTCATCATGATTATGCTCTCCCATCTTGTCACAATTATTACATGCACCCAGGTGTCTTACTGAGTGTGGTGCCTTAGAGAATAATGTCAAACAGTATATTGTGCTACACACTGCTTCATCATATTGACTAAAAAATTATAATATTCCCTTGCCTTTAAAAAGTGCACAAATAATTTCCTAATATGGAAAATGAAGCAGGTTGTAGATCTTTCACACTGAGAGTTACAATGAATTGCATTAAAATATAACTAAGACAGATAGCTTTAGAAACTCTTCAAATGTATTCTGGGAACTTGATTTATAAAAGTGTTGTTTTCCAGTCTGGATACATAATGCTGATGCATAATACAAATACTTTCCCCAAACATGTCAGTCCATAAGCCCCTAAGATCTTTCTAGCAGCTCACTAAATTTATAATGCTATTACAGAAATATCAATGAAGAAAAACAAAGAGCTCACAAAATTCTGCAAAGGCATAGCAAAAGAAGAATTTTAACTGAAACTCCGTCCGCTAGTCAGCCTTTGCAGGCAGGCAGCTGGGAACCTCACGGAGGTGCAGCCAGGTTGGCGCCGCTGTGACCCAGAGTGGACCCAGTGCTGGGGGAAGACTCCTAAGTTCTGCTGGGTAAATGCCCAGGGCTCTGCACCAAAGGCAGACGTTAGTGGTCTCACTTACGTCTGCAGTGCATTATTTTTGGCATTAATAAGGCTTTCATCTTGTATCTTGTCAAGTATCAACAAGGCACATTTTTCATGACCCTGATAAAAGAAAAAGAATGATAAGAAACATGAGACAGAGACATAGAAAAGTCCCTGGATAATTACTTCCTTATACTTAAAACTGAAAATAAATTTGCTCTGTCAAAAACATTCTACAAGGCTATTTTCTGGATATATTTTTTCCTAAAGAGTAAATGGGCCCTAGATACTCTTAAGAGTCTAAATAAGGCCTATTAGGACTTGGGTGACATATGTCTGTGCTAAAATATTCATACTTAATATGAATATCTCCAAGATAATTTTCAGAATTAATGTCCAGAGAGCGAAAGCAGATGGTAGTTTAGCTAGGTCAGCTGGTAAATCGAGAGCAGAGTCTGGCGCACCCTTCAGGTCCTCCAGCGTTACTTTGTAAACATCCACCGAGTCCCACGCCTCCTCCTCAAGCCTTCAATTACCGTTCAGCGATTCACCACCTTGGAAGCCCATCACACCCACTAACTTGTTCACTCCGCATCGCCGAACCCCTCACAAGCGAAGAGGCCTTGCTTCAAGAAAGCTCATTCTGCTCCTGCTTAGCCTGAGCAGGTGTCTCTGGATCTTATGACAAAGGTGGCTGATAATTCGAGAAATTAACTGTCGCGGTAGAGCTCTTCTAAAACTTGGGACCTGGAGGCCTTTTAGGGGGTCACAGCCTCCTAAGCGCTTGCTCATCGGGAGTAGAGCAGCCGCAGAATCATCCAGTGGCTAGAAATGCTGGCTCCAGGCCCCCAGACCCCACCTGTCAGGATCGGTATTTTAACCAAATCCCCACGAATTTACCTGCACCGTAAAGTATGGAAAGCACTGCGCTTATGCTCCCTAAAACACTACGCCTTGAGGGGAACTTGAAACTGAGCATGTTTTTGTGGTTTCCATGGGCTTCCCAGAGCGGGAGGGGAGAAAACACCATCAGTGAGAACAGGCATGGCTGAGACTTGGGTCCCACTGAGTCGAGGAGACACCTGATATTTTAACTATATTGAAAGAAACCCAGCGTCACTGGCGCCCAGGGGCATTATACTCTACTGCCTCTGATAAAAGCAGACATCCACGCACATCCACTCATGCGTGAAGATGTATAGACATCTGTTATGAAAGCACGGGGACATTCTATTTACCAACAACAACAAACCCAGCCATGTTCTTTGGATGGAACTGTGCAGCAGAAAAGGAGGGGGTAGGGTAGAAATGCACATGGATATGTTGACTTGCTTCGCGATGCCTCTTTTAATGGAACAAAAGCAAAATGAGTAGAACTGCTTAATTCCAAAGCCACATAACTAAAGCTCTAACCTATGATATGGTACCAAACTGCAGCACCACCATTCAGAGACAGATACAGTGGTGGCCTCAAGACAGAGGGGCCTTGGCAAGAACGCAAGTGACGGTGCCATGAGGCGTGTATTCTCCTCACTTGTCATGATGGAGCATCGGCTCATCAACCTGGCGACTGCCCTTTCCCTATCCCGCTTCGATTCCACACACAGTTGACAACACCCTGGGAAAATGTACACCTTCCGGAAGAACCACACTAGACTTCCGGAATAGAAAGGGCGTCAGTGGTATTGTTATCACAATGCTAGTAACAGTGCTTTAAATTTATTTACATACTTCACTACTGGCCAGATGTAAAGGTGTATTCAAGTCCTTATCCTTCACAGTCAGATCAGCCTGGGCACTGTTCACCAAAATATCTACAGGGAAAGAAGAGGCAGAGACTGAGACTAACCCTAATCACATGCATTTTGAGGAAGTTACTATCAAAACAACATTTAAATCAGGACACCTTACATAATTGTATTTCACACTTTTAAAGAAAAGAAGGAGCCTGATTTGTTGCCCTATTTATTCCACCCAGATCCAAGGCTGACAGGCATTTAAGTGTCCTTGCAGTTTCACTCTTTCCACTTAAAATGAATCTGCTACTGATTTGGTTTCTAAAGTGGAGACATGTCACTGCAGGAGGCTTGGCAAGGTCCTCCCCGATCCAAGCACCTGGGACAGAAAGTGACTGAGGAAACAGTCAGGCGGCTTAAGGAAGACTGCCTGTGGCCCTCTTCCAGATGCAGAGACCACAAGAACACCGGTTTGGATTCCCCAGGAGCAGCACGTACCCACGGCACCCGCCTGCCCGTTCTCTGCGGCCATCATCAGTGCGGTCTTCCCCGAATTGTCCACAGCGTTCACCTGAGCGTTGTGTCGCAAGAGGAGCTGCAAGCAATCCACGTGGTCCCCGAACGCTGCTGCGTGGAGGGGTGTCCTGCAGATTTCAAATGAGTTAGGGGTTTGGTTTTCCTTCAAACTATTCTCTCTTTAATAACTGCCGAGAAACGTGTGTGTGGTATTGTCTGGGATTCAGAGTGTCTCTGCTTACAGAAATAATGGCCAAGACACCTTGAAAAGCCATTCAAGGAAGTCACTGAAGTGTCCCCAGAGTGAAAGGAACACTTTAGAGTGTGTGGGGGTGTCATGGTGGCCCCGACAATGAAATCAGCGCTGATGCTTGCAGTGACTTCTCTCATCTTTGAGATGGAGACTTTCAAAGTTAAGCCTTAAATTTGTAGGTAACTGGTTGATTAAATAAAGATTTTAAATGCCACATAACCAAATATGGATGGGTGATTTCTTTGAAAGGATGATTTGGTATTATTTATTAAAATTTAAAAACTATTGGCTTTTGAATCAAGTAATTCCACTCCTAGAACTTTACCTCCCAGATACACTTGGTCATGTGTCTAGATTCCTAGATGAGAACGTTCACTGGGCCACTCCTTTGAAAGAGCAAAATATTGAAAGCAGCCTAATTTTTCTTCAACTGAAGACAGGCTGAGTAAAATAGAGTATATCCATTCACTGAAATAATATGCGCTTCAAAAAGAATGTGGTAAATATGTATATTCTTGCATGAAAATACTTCCAAGATATACTAAAAGTAGAATATGATTGTAGAATGGCCTATTTGCATAAAAAGAATAGATATGTATATATTTATAGATGTTTATAAATACATACATACAGAAAGTATTTAGGAGGAAATACCATTTGGAGAGAACAGAGCACAGTGCCGTCTCCATGGGAAAGGGTGGGTATTCTCAGCAAAAAGGGAGTTTAAAAAAATTATATACCCTTGGGCCAGGGATTTAGCTCAGTGGTTCTGTCACCTGCCTTGAAAGCGCAAGGTCCCGAGTTCAATCCCAGGTACCAAAAAAAAAAGTTATATACCCTTTATGATATTTAACTTTAAAAGATCACGCTTATACAGTATATTACTTTTCAATGGAAAAGACAGATGCTCAGCTACTCAGCAAGTGCAAAGCAAAGCCCAGCTCATCAAGTCCAAGGCCTGTGCCAGGGTTGCTTACCGGCCTCTGTCATCTCCGCAGCTGACGATGCTGGAATCGATGGCCCCGAGAAGCATCGACGCACAGTTCTCATGATCATTTATTCTACAGCAGAAACGGATCTCCACATAACAATCGCCTCTTTACTGTACATTCCCTTCTGTTTCACCCTCCTGAGCTTGTATGTCTCCTCCTACCGTGTCTTTCTTTCCCTTTTCCAATTGAAAAGATGCCACCTATTTAACAATCTAATGAACTTTTAGAAAATTGGGTGTAAACATTTGTGGTATGTGTGTCCACTGCATCTCTTCTGGGACCGCTGGATTGGAGTAGAAGCTCACTGCATATGAACACGAGACACCACTGGGGGTACTGGGGACCAAGGTTGCAAAGACATGGATTCTTCACCTCTTTATCAGTCAATTTTGTGCATTTGAGAGCTGCCAATGAAGTGGCCAGCATCCCGTGAAGCCCACAGACAATGCACAGGCCTTGGGTCTTGGCCCTAAGCCAGCCGTGGAAGTCACTGTATCCTCACCCCCGGGGCGGGCGGAAAGGTTAGAAAGGTTAGTGAAAGCAAGACTTATCAGGCCCCAGCAATGGGGTGTGACAAATAAGAAAAGACCTCCTGGGAACAAATGGCTTCCTAACGGAAGCAGCAGGCTGCTGGGAACCCTGGCTGATTTTCAGAATTTGGCAGACAGCAGGGGCTACCCCTGCAGCTCCTGTACATCCTGGGAAACTCGCCCCCAACCCCCTCCCGGCAGCCTCTGGGGGCGCGTAAGTCACCTGGGAACTGTGCAACCCAGAGACCACACCTGGCTGGCAGGACTGTCTTTGGCAGTACAGTGGAATATTTTAGACTCAGCTGTCACCCGAAGCGCTCTCCTCCCCAAAGCCATTTCTCTACACGCAGTTAAGTGAGCTGACCGAGACCGTGGAGCCCGGCACTTCTACTTACATTGCACAGTGAAGAGGCGTGAACGGGTTCCCCACGAACGCACGGAAACATTTTTGCTCCAAAAGTATCTCTATACAGTTTTCATTGCCTGCAAAGAACCAACAGAACTCAGGGATTTCGCAAGAAAGAAACTTTGTTCCACATAGTTTGGTTTGATTTTTTTCACTCAGTATTAAATTCTAGCTTATCATTTTTCCTGAACTGGCTGAATATCCATTCTCTGCAGATTGATTACCAAAATGCCAAAATGTTCCTAACGAGGCTCACAGGCAAAGGAAAGTCTTATGGTGCAGGTTCCATGTTGCCCCCGGCCCAGATGGGGAGATGCATCTGGGGTGTGGACACTTCAGGAAATGCAGCTGTCACAGTGCGAATGTGTTTCCTACACTTGCGCACCGCTGGAGTTTGCAGTACACAGGATTGGGCTAGTGCACAGGAAAAGGCTGACTGTAAAATATTATGTGTTTTAAATGATGCCTGGCACACAGTAGGTTCCTAGTCAGTGCTTTCAATCAGTAGATGAAGTAACATGAAAAATTATTTTTAATGAAAGGACATTTGGCTTCTAAATCAACTGAATTTGATGTAAGTAATTCAAAGATCCCAGCTCTGTCACCTTGTGACATGGCCTGAGGCAGCTTTCTTGGGACCTCTGAGCCTCAGTTTCCCATCTGTATTATATAAAGCTGGACTTGAAGGAGCTGCCCTGCTGCGTAACAGGACCGTGTGAGCTTTAACTCCATAAAGGCCCTCAACATGGTTGAAAGGCGCTGTCCATGTGGGAGGCTGGAGACACTGCTGTCTGGCTTTAGAATACACATTGGCGTCCTGGTCCCCCTTCCTGGCTGAGCTCCAAGGTAATTTAATGAAAATTCCCTTATCATCTACCTCAGAATAAGGAAGATCGGACAGTTTAAAATATTAAAATACAAATAAACCTTTTTTTGAAGAGAGAAGCTGCGATAGCTTTCAGGGGGACTGAGAAGCCTGGAAGGAATGAGCAGGAGCAGCCCCTGGCAGGCAGGTGAAGGGTCTCCAGCGACCCTGTGCCCATTAGTACGAATCCCCCAGGGGACCTGGCTCAGGGCAGCGTCTACAGCAGCCTTTTGGAGGTGGGGACCATGTGAACCCACACCTGGCCTGTGCACAACGGACCGGGGTGACCAGACAACTTTGTGTTTCGAATGTGCAGCGAAGGGGTTCTGAGCAGATGGAGCAGGGACCCCTGCGCTGCAGGAGGCTGCTGGCAGGGAACCTCTTGGGACAGGGCTGCCCCGCCCCTGCTGTACACAGAGGCCTGGGGTAGGGCCCTCCCCGCCCAGGGAGGAGGCAGCCATGGCAGGTCTGGGCACCATGGTAGCCGTAGTCACAGCGCCCTTCCTCCCTTGCGGGCTCTCCTCACCCAGGGAGCCCATGGCTTCACTTCTCGCCCCGAGAGGGGACCCTTGCCAATTTTAGGTAAAAACTCACAATCCTCTGGTGGGAGGGAGGAGCAAGACCAAGTTGAATAAGTAGAAAATTCGGCTCCTCTTATTAAGGCGGAATCAATGAAAAAGAAGAATCAATGAAATTCAAGGTGAGGTCGTAAATCAAAACTCTTCCTAGATTGGTATTCAGTTTCTAAATTAAAAATTTTAATTTAATATCATTCTGGGCTGGCAAACAGTGGGAAGGTATATCTTGTGTGCATGTTTGGTGGAGTAACTATAACATCCTTTTTGCAAAGTAACGCAGTATAACTTATTAAAATTAAAAATATACCTGCCCCTTACTCAGTAATCTCATTTCTAGATGCTTACCTGGCAGGAGTTTTGGTATTAGAATAGGAGCACAATCACGTCGCCACTATTTCTAATAGGAAGAAAGAAGCTAAGATACAATCTGCAGCCCACCCACAGGATTCTGGTGAAGAGAAAATTCTGCTGGAATCGCAGGCATGGCCAGCACACAGGGCTGGATGCTCTGATGGGAAGTCACAGTTACTGACAATCACCGTGGGAATCCAGGTAAAAAGCCGGCAGCCAGACACACGCCGAAGCGTGTCTGGCCTAGGGACTCACCATGGTAGCAGGCCCAGTGCAGGGGCGTGTAGCCCTGGCTGTCCCGCAGGCAGCAGTCCTCCTCAGCCAGAGCCATCTGCAGCAGCTCGCTCAGCCACGTGGCGTGGCCGCGGGCGGCGGCATAGTGCAGGGGCGTCCTTCCCCGGAAGTCCCTACAGAGCACCGACACCTCCTGCTCCAGCAGCATCTGCACGCACTCTTCATGTCCCGTCATGATCTGGGTGTGGGAGAAACGCAGAGGACCTCAGAGGGGCCTCCTTGGGGCAGAGCCCGGCCCCAGGACAGAGGTGCCCTGTGCCAGGGCTGGGGACAGGACAACCCAGGGACACCCACACTGGAGGAGCCTGAGACGCCAGCACTCCGGGAACATGGCTGACTCTCCAGACAGCCTTGCTGGGACCACGACACTGCGGAACATGTGGGCTGTAGGACCGGGGGAAAGGAGGAAGTTCTGGCCTCCCCCAACCCCAAATACAGTCCTCTCACTTCCCAGCTTCTACAAGAACAGAAGCAATAACCGCCAGGCAGCTGTGAAGGCTCAGTCTCATGAGGGGCTGAAGCTGGGCACGTGTGGGGAGTCGTGCTGTGTGGATATCACACCGTGTCCCCAACACAGACCTGGACAGTGCAGCCTGGGATGCCCAGGCTCCGTGGCCAGCAGGTGCAGCAGGTCACTGTCCTGAAGAAGGCAGGCACTGTGACACAGCGCACTTAAGAGACCAGCAGAAAAGGTCAGGCGACAGGAAGGACTCAGCTCTGCTGTGCTACGTGCGCCTGTCACTTAGAAAGGCCAAGGTGGGGCACACAACTGCGGGTGTCCCGGCCCCAGCCCGTAGCACAGCTCGAAGGATGTGCCCAAGAAACAGGAACTATGGTTATGACAAGGAGCACACAAAGCTCCTCTTATGTTCACTGATCAGGGTGTTTATACCATTCCCAAATAGCGATTTTAAGATTTCTGCATTTGTCCGTTTAGTTTCTTTGACATGTTTTATTTCTTAAATTAAAAATTTAAAAAAATTAATTCATTTTTTTGGTACTGAGGATTGAATTCAGGACCTGTGTTTGCCAGGCAGGCGTGACATCACTGAGCTAAATCTCTGGTCCCTGTTTGACATGTTTTAAAAACAGTTCAACAGATAAATACAAACAATTGTTCACAGAATATGTACTTTGGTATCATTCATGATAAAGAACAATTAGAAATAGCACAATTAGCACTTTAGAGGTTGAAGCAGGAGGGTCAAAAGTTTGAGTCCAGCCTGGGGAACTTAAGTGAGATGTAGTCTCAAAATAAAAAAAATAAAAAGGGCTGGGGAGGACCAGCTTGAAACTGAATTGAGTAGGCTTTAGATACTATTGATTTGGCTTGTACATTTGGCTATTGATTAAAATTGTGCGTCATTCCAAGGCCTAAGTGTGGCTTGTTAAAGGAGCCTTTGGCTGGTGTACGGAGACAGGCTTCCCTAGGCCCACAGTCACAATTAAGATCTCAGTGATTGATAATATTGTGACGTCTCTAATGGCAACCAAACACTGCGGCTGAGGAATCATGACTCAGAAGCCATTCTCCCAGATCAAACATTAGCTAAGGTAACGCAGGTGGCTTGTTAGCTATGACCTGCAAGATAGCACGAGTGGCTTCACTGTGACCTGTCCTTCAGGAGAATGCCTCGTTCCTCCCCTTCTACAAGCCTGGCTCATTAGTGCATCAGTCCTGCTGTTCCTTCCATCTGCCTTTATGTCCCCTGCTATGTTGTGTAATCATAAATCCTGACTGATCTAGAGATCCTTGTCTTAGCCAGGATAGAGCTAAGACCAGATCCCGGCCCCCAAGTAATAAGCTATTGTTCTTTGTATATTATTCTTGTATCCCCTGCTGTACCACAATCAGGTGATTGGGCATCCCTGGATAACTAATTGGTCCGGCTATCAACCTAATACTCCAGTACTGAAAAAAAAGAAGGGAGGGAGGGAAGGAGGGAGGGAGAAGGTGGGGAAGAAGGAAGGAAGGAAACAGAGAAAGGAAGGAAGGAAGGGCACAACTACTCAAAACCAGGCCTCACTGAAATAAATTATGGTGCCTCCACATTAGAGGAGTAGAAATGATAGTGTAGAAAAAATATTTAGTGCCATGGGGAAAAGATCCTTGATTTGTTATGCAAACCCCCCCGCCCCTAGATTCCAAATAGGATCTTTGGTGTTCTTTTTTGGAAGTTTAAAACAGATCTATTTGTAGAAAAAAAGACCGGAGCAACACACAGTGAAAGCGGGTATCTCCAGGAGTAGGATTGCTGGTGGTTGTGATTTTTTTCTCTGTGCTTTAAAAACATCATTTTGCAAAATTCCCGTAAGGCACATAACACAATGTACCCTGCAGTCAGAAAGCACAGCTAGCCGCACCGACAGGGGGCGTCCCACTGCCCTCTGCAGAGGACGCCGCCACTGTTTCTGACGGGTTGAGGCTGGCTGGTTGTATGATGAAAGCACTTTTTTTTTAAACTACAGAGTCACAAAGGAAGCGAGCGTAAGCAAGCTCGGCTGAGGCGACAGCGGCACGCACCCCTCGGTGTAGGGCGGTGCAGCCCATCACGTCCGCAGCATCCATGTTGGCCTCCTTCTCTAGGAGCAACGAGACCGCGTCGATGTGTCCGTATGCGACTGCAAGCATCAGGGGCGTTCTAGGGAGAGAGACAGACAGGCTTCTGAGGGGAGATCTGAGAAGTACCTCCCAGGGCCGATCGCTCCCTTCTTCTCTTCCACCCCCAGGCTGCTGTCTGCGCCCATTCTAAGCGTGCAGGCAGGACAAGCCGCAGGGTTGGCTGGAGGAGGCTCCTTGCCCGAGCAGCCCAGCTAATCCGTCATTTTCGGAGCTCTGTGGCCCAACTCGGGGTCTGTGGCAGGGAGTGCACATGCAGGAGACCGGCTTGCTTCTGCAGGGCAGCTCCGAGGGCACAGCCTTCCACGCTGGACTTGTGCTCAGGACTTCATCTGCGTGAAGGTCCCACGCCCTGCGAGATAGTGCCACAGCTCCAGGGCCGGGTCCTGAGTCAGGCTGCATGCACCTGGGCACCCGGACGTCACTAGTGCTTCTGGCCTGCACTTTCTGTTTGTAAGAGAGGGAGGGGTAGGGGATCGGCCAACAGGGAAAATGCACCAACGAATCAAAACCCAAGGAAGGATAAAAATTGGAAGGGTTTTTAAATGCTGGAGAGCATCTCTTAGAGTCTGTCGCATTGCATTATTAATTTAAAAAGGGAAATATAGCTTCAGAAGAGGACAAAGATGTGAAGAAGGGGAACAAAAGGGAAGATAAAAAAGAGCCCGGACTCATGGCCACAGCCAGAAAAAAGTGATTCTTTTTATCCAGATGTGCACACAGCTGCCCCTGCTGCTCGGCCTGCACCCGCACTCGGGCTCTGTGCTACTCCAGGGTGCTCACCAGCGCCTTTACCCCAATCTGCACCCACCCAGGCCTCAGTCAGAAGCCTTTGAGTTGCTTGCACCCAGCCTCCTCTTGAGAACACTTACTGTCCTTTGGCATCTTTCACGTCCACCACTTCCGGGTTGTCTGACATTTCTAGCAAGAGCCGTAAACACAGGGTGTGGCCATTGATAACTGGAAAAGACAATCACAGACATTCTCTGTAACAGACCCTCACCACGCCCGCCCGTCCAAAGCGAAATTTACTTGGACTTCAAGTCAGCGATTTTCTGCTGCTGACAGTGGCCTGGGTTTGCAGGTCTGGACTGCACAGTATTTGCCTCTCCCTTTCTTCCTCCCAGGACACTTTGATCTCCATCTTCCTCCTCTGCCTCCTGGGAGGGAGCTTTGCTGGAATGTGATCCTTTTCATCACTGTAGAGGGCTGGTTCATGTTCCCACTCGTCAGCTCCCCTTCCTATTCCTCTAAGAGACTCACTCAACTCCACTGATCATTTGTGCCTCCTTCCTCTGGTCGCTTTTGAGGAGAATATAGCAGGGGACAGGGATTGCCTGGGAGGAGGAGGGAGAGGGAGACAGAGGAGCAGGGGGAAGATGGAAGGAGAAAGGAATAGACCTTGCCCCTTCTTCCTGTCCTGTCCCCAACTGTGTCCAAGCTGGGGGAGATACTGTAGCCTTGGTTCTCACTGATTAGGGAAACACAGAGCCACAAATGTGCTCATGATGCACACACATGGCTCACTGATGAGGGACCTGCACCCTCAGGAGATGTGGGGGTGGCCCCCCATGGTGTCCTGGCGTCCCCCAGACTATGATGTCCTCTACCTTCCAGGGTCTCAAGGCTGCTGCAAGTGAAGCTCCCACTTCTCTCCCTTCTGCAGCTTCTCCTCTCCTCTCCTCCTCTCCTCTCCTCCTCTCCTCTCCTCCACCCGACTCAGGTTCCCTTCTGCCAGGGCCCTCCTGATCAGCAGCCCAGAAGTGGACAGAAACTCGGTCCCAGGGCAGCATCCCTGTGCCCCTGAGGCCCTGATGTGCACCCAGGAAGACACTTTTTTGGGGGGGCAGGGACCCCGGTGTTAATCCCCTGGACTCAGGAAGGCCCATTCCTCCAGCGGACCCTCCAAAAGCCTCCCCACAGCCAGGTCTGTCCACTCCGGGGAGCAAGAGGAGAGCAAATGCGTCCACAATGCCAAACGTGACCGGCTTTCCTCTCTGAACAGCGCTGGAGAGTTGCCCTGGCCGGGGACGTGGAGAGAGAAGGGAACAGACGCATTTCTGTCAGGCTGGCAATCCTTTCTACCTCGAGCCAGTCATGAGAGAATGCTCACCGAACATCCACATGGCTTTTCCGGGACAGAACATACTACATACAGTTAGCTCACATTCATCGACACCACTCAAAGCAGGCCGGGACAATGGCCACATTTTGCAGCTCATTGCTTTCAGCTCGTTCTCAACAACATTCCCCGGAGGCATCTCATCTCTTGGGAGGAAATTTCGCAGACTGGAGTTACAGGTGATATGCAATTGCTGCTTTTGTTTTGTACCTTTTTTCTTTTTATAATTATACTAAATCTGCTACCATTGTTGAGAAGTGCAAGGAGTGCATGCCTACAAGGAAATAATGATGGAAAGACTGACAGCTAAATAGCCAGGCAGTGAGCTCATGAAGGTGGAGGAACAGCACGTTTTGAGGGATTCCTCTTTCTGATATTCTTAAATGCTTATATTACAATAGCTCCAAGGCTGTTTGATTTTGGCTAAACATAAGCAAGAAATCATCTAAGTTCATATCACTCCCCTGGTGCACTGGGCACAGAATGATTTCTATAATTACATTCTTTTTCCACAGTAGCTTTTTCAACTTAGCTAACAGCACTCTGGAAAATTCAAGCTCCCTTCTTAAATTCTTGTTGGCTTTCTCCCCAGTTGTCTTCCAGCAAAATGATGCCCACCTCTAGCTGGGCCCTGCGGGTCCAGCTCTGTCTCAAACTGGGCCTTTCCCTGGCTAGAGACAGCCCACCCCACAACTGTCGCTGTGTCTGTCTGGGCCCAAACCTCTAAGCTCCACCCTGGCTGCCGCTCCTCATAGTCTCTGAGGGCTTGAGACAAAGAAATTGGCCTCTCAACTGTGCTGAAAAAGACGCCGGGTAAGCAGATCCTCAAATCACAGGGTGCAGCTTTATACAACAGACATTCTGTGAAGTCAAAGGACAGCGTCTTATTTAATGAGTGGCTCCAGGGAGATCCACACGGACTGAGTCCTCTCGGCCACTGGGAGGCGCTCTGGGACCACGCCCACATCACGGTGGCAAATGCGAGACAATGATTGTTCATTGTTCACCTGCTCACAAGAGTCGTCTCCACACCCAAACTGGCCCTTGGCAACAGTCAGGAGTTACACGGTCCCAAAGCAGAGTTCCTTCCTTAAGGATGGGCAACGGATCTTAGAAAGGGAGAACACAATTTGAACTTTATAATAATGCCAAGCACATCTATGGAGCAAAAGGATTCAAGGTGATGGGAAGTGCGAATTTATAATTCCACCACACCATCACCAACTTCATGGCTAAAGTTTTTTCCAGCAACAATCATTTCTAGGTAATCAGGCAAAAGCCAAGTTATTTTTTCCCAATCTTTGTATCGTATCTTTTCCGTGGCTTTTAAGTAAAGGGATGGAGACAGAATACTGCTATAAGAGCTATCATTCCTAGAAAATTTCCCAAGTCAGAAGAACCATAAAGTCTTTAGAGAACTGTTTTCACTCCTTTGCTTCTCAGTGCAACCATATTTCACTGTGTGTGAGTGACGATTTCAGTCCACAGTCGGTAAGCTCAGAGGCAGACACACCGCCAGGCAGCTATTTGTCTTTATAAATGCTACCTTCTCCCTCTTCAAAGGCTGACGGCCTTGGATTTCCTGAGCCCAAAGGTATTTATGCTTTAGCTGAGTCAGAAACCCTTCATGGTTACCTTTATATCTGTTTATATATCTACGCATGTCTTTATGCAGTGTTTCGTATGCACTGGAGGAAAATCCTAGAAAAGATAAATTACTTGACTTTTTATATATCCAAGTATTTTTTAAAGATCCCTCCTTTTACCTGATGCATGAGGAGTTAGAGCCAAAGCTGAGAGCATGACTGAGGCTGGCAGGATGATGTGCTGATGGGACCCCTGCCTGCGTGTGCTCACATGAAGCAGCCCCGAGTTATCGTTCATGCTGCACTAGCACGTTACATGGCCTTTAGCATGTTACATGGCCTGTAGCCAGTTCTGAAGACGGCTCTGTGTGTCCCTTTGTTTGGAAAGCTATGCTGTAGGCTCTTGCCAAAGGTTCTGAACTCTCTGAGTGGGGAGGGCTGAGGGTGCTGGCCAGAGAACAGCAGCCTCGCCAAGGGAGAAAGGCAGGTCAGAGGGATTTGGAGGCGTGCGGTGAATTCGATGAAGGAAGAAAACGGACAGTTTAAGAAACTGGGACGCAAGGAGATGCTGGCAGGGACTGGACCTACCTGAGGCATGCAGGGGGGTCCTCTTGGTCACGCTGTCTCTCACAAAGATGGAGGCGCCCTGGTTGACAAGCGCTTCCACACACTCCGCGTGTCCCCTGAAGGCGGCCAGGTCCAGTGCCGTGCGACCTTTCTCGTCCCTGATGTCCAGGTCCACCAGCGACTGCAGGAGAACTTCCAAGGCCTGGTGGTGCCCGTTGTAGGCCTGTGGGGAAGGGAGCAGCGAACCAGTGGCACACGTGCGTGCCCATGCGCCCCACTCCCAGGGCAGTGCAGGGCTGGAGGAGAGACAGCTCCAAGCCACACCAGAGACCCGGGCTGCTGACAAGAGTGTGAGCAAACCACGACCCACAAGCCTCACAACTCCACATGAATTTCTTCACGTCCTTTCTCTGTTGGGAGATAATTTGCCCCAAAGGCACTGGGGTCATTCACGTATTTTTATGTTTCTAGCAACTGAATCATCTAATATAGACAAACAGCCGCACGAATTAATATCCCTCCATCTGCATCGGTTCAGTCCTATCTTTGTATCAACCAACAACACGGGGGATTTTTCCAGGAGTCTTTTCTATTAGCAAAGCTAGGGGAAACAATTACTGAAAACATCACTGACTCGGATTCAACAGAGGCAGAGGCCCCTTCCTTTGCTTGGGACACGGCTGATTTCTAACCATGTGATCTTAATCGCACTTACAGTTTGTTTCCTCGAGTACAAAATGAGAGCAATAAAAGGTGCCTTTTATTAAGGAGAAGAGACAAATTGCCACAGGCTTTGTATAGTATCTTGTGTGTAGCTGATGCTTTTTCATCCCTCCTTTATTTCTTCCACTGATTCTAATGAAATGTAGACTCAGTGTTGGAAATATATACCACGCGTGTGCAGATCTAGCAAGAGGTCCCACACTAGATCAAGATGAAGGGGCTGCATGCTACTAGAAAACAAGACTAAAAGTCTGAAAGACAATTTTTATTCAGTCTCTACCGTAAGAAAGTGTAAACATGCTCCAACACACCCCTGTACACACATGCACATGCACAGGTACGCACAGACAAGGACATTGAAAGTAAAAGCGGAGGATGAGGTTATCTGGGAAGAAAAGTGGGTTGGAAAGAAAGTAAAGCAAGAGACAGACAGCAAAAGCCTGTCCCCAGGTCTCCGGCAAAGTTCCCCGCACATTTAATTTCTCACTGCAGCTTTATTCAATGTTCAGTTTATTTGAAAAAAGACTTCACACAAAGGATTGATTTCCTTATTATAAAAAGAGCTCTTAGAAACCATTCTGAAACTAGGAAAAGGTCTAAAAAAGCCAACAGACATACAGAAAAAAATGTGTAAAAATTTCAAGTACTATTTTTCACCTCCCAGATTGGCAATGATTAAAAAGTTGGGTCACGTCTAATATTAGTTCCAACTGTGAACAAAGTAATCTGATGGCTCTGTTGGTGGGGGCATTGGCTGGTGTGACATCAGTGGAGGATGATTTGACAGAATCTATCAAGAGTGTTTAAAAAGAGGCTCAGCTGCAGGCAGCATACATGGCATGGTGTCATTTATACAAAAAGCAAATGCATGGACATATACACACACATCTATTCTTATGTATGCTTTTATATTCATAAACATTTAGAAGGATCCTGAAGAACTATTAGGGTGCTTATGCCTTGTTCTGGGAGACAGGCATATGGACTTTTTTCATCTTACCTTCTTAAAACTGATTAAAATGTTTCTCCCTGAGTATATGCTAACAACAAAAATGAGATTTAAAAGAATCAATAGGAATTAGAGTACTAATAAATTTTTTAAAAATTCTCATGACATTCTTTGTTAAAGATTAGAGCTGGCCGGGGATTTAGCTCAGTGGTTCTGGCACCTGCCTCACAAGCACAAGGACCCGAGTTCGATCCCCGGTACCAAAAAAAAAAAAGAAAAAAAATGAGAGCTATTTTTATATACTAAACATCTGCATTATACATAACACATAATAGGTGTTAATATAAGTGTGATGTAATAACCCATACGCTAATGACTCCCAAATTTATATCCCAGCCCCAATTTCTCCCCTGATGACTAGATCTGCATCTCCAATGGCCTTTTGGTTTTCCCATCTGAGTGTTCAACAGGCTTCAGAAACTGACTTCTGACTTCGCTTTCCTAAAGCCGCTCACCTGTCTGCAGCCTTCTCAGTGAAGACAACTGCTCAGGCCTCAAGCCTGGGAATCATCTTTATCCTCCCTCTTCTGGAGCCCAACGCTATAGCTCTGAGCAAGCATTCAGGGACAAGAGCGCAAGTGGGTGCTCAAAACTAGGTCTCCCCAACCTTGTGGTGCCCTGGCACTGGAGAACAGCCACTGTGTGCCTGTGCTAATTCACACAGAGGTGCCATATGACCCCCATGCCACTCTCAAGGGCCCTGATATCACTGTTACATATCTGTTGGTTTGTTTCTTGTCTGGGATTGAAGGGACTCTGCATGGGCTGCTGTATCCGAAGATCATACCTGGCACATTGTAGACGCTCAACAATTATTTGATGAATACATGAATGAATGTAAAGACAACTATCATTTATCCTATTAGTTATAGAAATATGTTTCTTCAACAGTGTTTTTTGTTTTTCTGAGACAGGGTCTTGCTATGTTGCCTACGCTGAATTGAACTTGCAATCCTGAGCCCATAATCTATCACCTAAAACATAATTTAGGCACACACTTTTTCTCTGTAATTCCATTTAACTAATTTAAAAACTAAATACTTTTGTGTTTACATGTACTAGAACAGAGTATGAAATATTGAGTCAAAACCCAAGCCCCTTCTATAGACAGCTCAGCACAGAGGGGAAATGCTGTGAACAGAGCTCTGAAGCCAAACGGTGCAGGGTGGAGACTAACTTCTGGACCACTATTCTTTTACTCTACACACGGACTCTCTTGAGACAGGAAAATTAATTCCTTACATCTCTCTTTCTGACTTACAGGGGGTGATCGAAATATACGGTGACTGTCTCAATTAAAAAAATGCATTACAATAAAAAAGAACACATTGCCATGACTCCCTCTCAAAATCCTCCCCTGGCTTCAAACACACTCATCCCATCCTTGTTGCTACTTTCAGAAGCAGTCCTATAGTCCTCTCTCATGAGCGTCTTTGTGAAGTGTGATAAAACATACAACGAGTCCTGCTGCCGAGTGCCAGCCAACAAAAAGGCGGGCTCGCAAAACACCCAACTTATTCACTGGTCAGGCACAATGCAACTTCTGGCTCTTGCCTGAATCAAAATGACCAAGAGAGGGAAACGTTTTGGATTGATTCAGGACATGGAGGCAGCCGGGACAGTGAAAATACAGACACTCATGAGGAGAATTTCCAAAACAGCTTCAGAAGGTGGCAAGAATGACGAGGTAAGGGTGTTTAAGGTAAGTTAGTACTTTGAGAAGGATTCATGGTAATGTAGCTTTTGGTGTAATAATTTTTAAAATTTCAGCACTCACATATTTTTCAATCACCCCCACATACCTGCTGTGCCAGCCCTCTGATGTGGGCCAGGAAGCCTTTCGTCTATCCTGAATCCTCACGCAGTAGCTACCTTCTCCTGATGACTCACTGGGTGAAAGGACACGTGTCGCCTTGGACATTCATTACCTCACTTAATTCTCCGGACAGTCTGGGGCGGGGCACTCTCCTTCTCAATTGCTAATGAGGACGCAGCTCTGCCATGGTCCTCGGCCTAGAGTGGGGAGCTGGGTTCTGGGGGGAGGAGCCAAGTTCTGGGCTTTTTAAAAGCAAATATGAAATGAGACATATGGCCATCAGGCACGGGGCCTCCTTAACTTTTCATCATAGGAAATTTCAAACATCTACAAAGAAGAGAAGAGAGTTCGATGAATTCCCACGATCCCTTCCCCAGCTTCCGACAGAGCCGATTCAAAGTCAGTCTGGGAACCTAATCTCACAGAAAGGCCACGGTAACAGAAGCATCTACACTGAGGTGTCAATCAGCATACTATCCTGCACTCACAGCTTGAATCTCTTCTCATTTGAAAACCGACTTTGCATAACATTTCTGCCCATTTTCAATTTTTGCCCTAGTCACTGACTTAGTTTATATAGAAATCACAAATCTATGCCACAGGGAATGAGCTCGTATAGACAGCAGCAGTTCTAGATGCTATTTGCAAATGCGAGGCTCTATTATGACAAGGACAGCAGACAGCTTAATTTCTGTTAATGCAACTTAGCTAGGAAAACGAACTGGCAGCTTACGATACACACATCTATACAAAGCGTGGTGGCTGACATATTTAGATTCAATAAAAGGAAGATACCTGGGGGAAGGAGAAACGTTCAGGAAGGAGCCAGAAGGAAGGAGCCAGCACTGTCAGGACAACGGTCCCTTCACAGGGCACTCACGCTAGGTGCTGACGAACAAACTTACCCGGAGCCAGGTCCTACACCTCACCCTCTATCCTCACAACAAAGAAAACCATGTGCTTGTGCTACAGTTAAAGAGGTCTAATATTAAAATGAACAGAACCCTGGTAATTAGGGTTGCTTTGGAATTCTAACCCCTACTTTCTTCTGTACCAGGCCCTTGAAAATGCCCTGAAAGACAGGACGCTGGAAAGCCAGGGCACTACAAAATTCTGCTTGTTCTTCCCGTTACTCTGGCTCACAGCCCCTGGCTCTCGCTCGTTATGGATGAAGACCTCACTGGTGGTCCCAATCACACTTAGCAAAACCTCTCTAAAACACTTCATTCGGTAATGGGAAAGTCTCACCATGAGCAACTTCTCTGAACCTTTTTAGATAGGACCAAGGACAGTGAGTGAGGGTCTCAGTGGAACCCATGCAATTTCCTGGGTCCATGTGGAAATCTCTACAGCTGGAGGCTTTCATTTGCATAATCTTGTTTCTTAATTTCATTTTTTCACACGGAGGGAATGCTGGTGAAATTTACTAGCCCAGTAACTCTGGAAACTGGAATCATTGAGCCAGGAAATAAGTAACTCCAGGCAGGCCAGGCCTCTTGCAGCAGGTGGGCTTGGGGTGTCTGCTCCATTTCCCTGCTGAGATGCTTCTGCCTGAGCTGTGGGTTTTACGGTGCTCACTGCCCTCAAGGCCCCAGGAAGGGTGATGGACACATTTGTGGGCTTCCTGAAACCTTTCTTTAAAAAGTGTTAGCATTTAGAGGGAGAAAAGCAGACAACTTTAGAGCAAACCGCTGTCATCCCCTGGGCACATCATCACCAGCAGCTCTTGCCTGGCTGCCTGGCCTCTGAGTCTGAGCCTTTAGAATTTAGCATAGATGTTAAGGTGACCCCCTTGAAACCAAGTCCTTTCACATCATTTGTCTCCTCAAAACTGTCCCAATGGCTTCTGGTGAGCTCAGAGTAAAATGCAAAGTTCTTCCAAAGGACAGCAGGGCCCTGGGGGTCTGGTCCCTCTGCAGTGTGTCACAGCTCCCCGCCACCCTGCCCATCCCAGAGGGCCTTTGCTGTCCTGTGCACACGCCAAGCAAATGTCAGCCTGGCTGCGCTGCACCTGTGCCGGGATCCTCTTCTGTCAGCCTTGGGTGTGAGCCCTCAAAGGTGAGACTCCATGCGTGTGTGTCAAGTAGCACCTGGTCTGCTGCCTCACGCTCTCTGTCTCACACTCACTGCCATCTGCCACGCTGTACAGGTGAGAACTGCACGGAAAGAGGCTGGGTTTCCTCTCCCGTGACGTCCCCCACTCCCAGGAGACAGTGTGGGTGGAAGGAGGAACAGCGCCCACTGCTCGTGTCGGTCCTGACGGGGTGAAGCTGGCTGACTGCATATGTGCACCTGAGTGCTGCGCTAGGTGCTGCATGTGCATGGACACAGCTGTCCCTGACCCGATGGCTAGGTGTTGGCCAAGACCACACAGCTGACAGTTACGTAAGAACCGGAAGGGCTCTTGCGTGCTTCTCTGACCCACGGCCCTCGTGTGCAGGCGGGAGAACCTCGTCCAGGTGAGCTGGCAGTGAGAGGAGTGGAGCAGGGCTCCCGTGCTGTCCCTGCGAGCCACGGAGCCACCAGAGCCAGACCTCCCAGGGTGTCACCACCCCACCTTTCTGGGACTAGAGACCCACACAGCCCTGCACGATGGTGGCGCACACTTAGCACTCAACAGATGATTTTGGGGAAAAATGAACGAAAGAGGACAGAATTTTTGGAAGCCAAAAACCTCTTCTCCATCAGCCCCACTCTGAAAGGGCAGGAGAACTCTGTCCAAGACAAGCTCCACCCAGGCCTCTCCCAGGACCCAGGGCTGCGTTAGGGGACATTCGCCTCTGGGGAACACACCCAGGGACAGAGGCGGCCCGCAGGGACTCTGGGAGCAAACATTACAGCAAGCCGCACCAGCAGCTAGAGGTGTAAAGCCTTCTAGGTACAACGTCCCACTGTCCACTGCCTGCTCTCTGTGCGGAGCAAAGATGGACAGTTCTACTGCACTTGAGATGTGTGTGTGCATTTGGGCACTGTAGGGAGTGGCTGTGCTGGACAGGGTCAGCAGGTGTGAGGGTCCGCGTGGCAGAATGGTTCATGGGTACTCCTGACCTTTGTGGAAGGCCTGTCTCCTCTGCCCTGTGTGGATGCCCATGAGCGCCTATTCACACAACTCTTCTCCTCGCGCCAAACTCTGCCTGTTCTTTGTCAGGACAATAGGGAAGTGCTTGCATATGGCAGTATGGAATATAATAACAGTTAAAGGTAGACCAGTTCCCTCCTGTCCTTCCCAGTGGCCTGTCCTGGGTTTTACCAAGCAAAGAAGCATCCTAGCACCACCTCTGTGCTCATAGCTCAGCAGCACCTGGGCCAGGTGAGCGTCTGTGGCTGGGAATGGCTGTGGTGGAACAGCTGCTGGGCACCCACCATCATCAAGAGGAGCCGGGGGCGGATCAGGGAGCGGTTCCCACCAGGTGCCCCTGAAGAGTTGGGGGGTTATTCACAGAGCTGTCACACTTCCCCTCGATCATAGGGATGTGCAGAGGAAGTGCCATGGGGGTAAGACAGCTCCTCTTCCTGTTCCCTCCTGATGTCACCCAGCACAAGAGTGGGGGCCCACAACCTTCTCCAAGAGCCAGATGTCAAAGCCCAGTTGAAGTTCCTCACTTGCTCACCTCCCTCCAGCAAGTCTGTGCTTAAAAATTCCAACAGGTTTTACTTGTGTATTTAAAAATGTCATAGTTGATTATTTCTAGGTTTGACATTTCTGTATCATTTATAATCAGACCTCTTAAAGTGAAATGTTGTCTATGAGCTTTAAAGATGCTTAAAATTTATAACAAATCCACGAGGTACATCGTGGCAGAGACTTTATGTGCACCATCTCTCTCTGTCTGCTCTCATTTTACGGATGGGAAAGGGAAGGCAGGGTGGGCGATGTGTCTTGGTCAGCAGCCAGGAAGGGGCGTGGCAGGGCATGGCGTCCTCTGCCAGCCTGTGCCTCTCAGCAAGCACGGCCCTCCTCACCCCCAGCACTCGCTGTCACGGAGCAGCCTAGTGTCGGGGTGGTTAGACTCTCTCTGTAACAGGGAAGCGGCCCATGGCCTCTCACTTACAGCTAAGTGCAGAGGACTCTTGGTAGCACCGGAGTCGGACCCTTCACACCCAGTGTTGGTTCTTTCCAAAAGCTGCAGGGAAAAAGAAAGCGCAGTTGTTAAGTCCAACCTCACAAAGGGGACTGTACTCTCGATACTGATGTGGGCATTAAATGAGAATGCAGGCTTCAAAAGCGTAAGAAATTATGAAGCTTATTGGCAATATAAGAAATAAAGTAAAGCCTATCTAAAGCAAATATGCTAAAGTATTTAAACTTCAAGGTCATCTTGGCATTTACTGTTCACAAAAAGAAGACTCCCAGGTCTACCTATCCAGGAAGATATGCTAAATTCGTGTTTGCCTAATGAATTGGTAATGGCCAGGGAGGCCCTCTTCTAGGAGGTGGTGTTTCAAGTGAGTGCTGAAAGCCCAGTGTGGTGGCCCATGACTATAATCCCAGCTCTTAGGAGGCTGAAGCGGGAGGATTGCTGAGAGTTTGAGACCAGCCTGGGCTACACAGTGGGTTCAAAATTGGCCTAAACTACATATTGAGTCCCTGTCTCAAAACAGAAAAGTGAGTGCTGGGAAGGATTGAATTTGTTCAATGGAACCCAGTGGAGAAATGGTATTTATTACTGAAGTTTCTCATTTTATTTTATTTTATTTTTTAGGAGCGGAAACCAACGCATCAAATCAACAAAATGAACCCCAGTTAGGTCTGAAAGACCAGCAGGTTCTAGATGTGAAGAACTATGCACGTCTTTTTTCAAAGAGCATTGAGACTTTGAGCGTTCATTTAGCTGAAAAAGGGGATGGAGCTGAGCTCATATGGGATAAGGATGACTCATCTGCAATGGATTTTGTCACCTCTGCGGCAAACCTCAGGACACATATTTTCAGTATGAATATGAAGAGCAGATTCAGTATAAAATATTTTTTTGAATAAGCAACCAAACCCGAGAAAGGAGCTTCTTGTGCCCTGTGCACTGCATCCTCCCAATCCCAACTGTTATGTATGTGGCAGCAAGCCAGCGGGACTGTACGGCTGAATGTCCACAAAGTGACTGTTCTCACCTTACGAGACAGTGAAAGAGAAATTTGCTATGGTTGCACCAGAGGTTCAAACTGAAGATGGAAAAGGAACAATCCTAGTATCTTCAGAAGAAGAAGAGACAGAATTAAAAATGGCAGCCGACTTCAAGCCGATGATTTCCTTCAGGACTACACTTTATTGATCAGCATCCTTCATAGTGAAGACCTAGGGAAGGATGTTGAATTCAAAGTTGTGGGTGAGGCCCCAGATAAAGTAGGACCCAAACAAGCTGAAGATGCCACCAAAAGCATCACCGATGGCAGCAGTGATGGAGCCCAGCCTTCTACCTCTGCAGCTCAAGAGCAAGATGATGTGCTCATAGCTGACTCAGACGAAGAAGGTCCTTCAAATAATGCTGACAGTAATGAAGACGGGAGAAACCACAAGAGGAAATTAGATGAGAAAGGGACTATCAGTGCAAAGAGGTCTCATATGGAACAGAGGGAAGAGCCTGATGATGCCACAGCATTAGACTGAACAAAAACCCTTACTCTGTCAGCTCATCTGGGCACAACCAGACCAGTTGTTATGTCCTTTGTTCCAAAGGGAAAACTGACACCAGTGACTTGAAAGTGATTCTGCTCCCTTTGAAAGCATTCATTTTGCTAGAACTATTAGAAACATTGCAGTATGCTGTACTGAAAGTAGGTAAACAGTTTTTAAACCCTTCTAACAAATTGTGTGCATAACCAGTTAAGAGATAAAACAACACAATGCATGTTGTCTTTTTAATGTAAATATTCTTAGGTATCATTTAAGAGTTTAAAAATATTGTGGTTTAGTAAAGTTGATACCTGGTTATAAATATTATGCCTTTATTTTTGGCTAAAAGAAGAATTATTTTTAGCCTAGATCTAACCATTTTCATACTCTTACCTGAGACAGACTCAAAGAAATATCAAGTGCTATGCACTGAAACCTGATTTTAAATTTTAAATGGCGCTATGTATATTAATGTAAAACAATGTTAATTTACTCAGATTTTCAGTTTTTACTGCCTGATATGTCTGTGTAAGAAGCCAATTTTTGTGTATTGTTACATTTTCAGGTTATTTATATTTGATGTTTTGTAAAACTCAAGTTAACGAATATACTGTACTATGGACAAAAAAAAAGTTAGTGCTGAATGAGAACAACAAAATTAACACAACCGGGGATTTAGTTCAGTGGTTCCAGCACCTGCCTCACAAGCACAAAGCCCGGAGTTCGATCCCTGGTACAACAAAACAAAACAAAACAAAACAATGGAGAAGAAAACTAACACAGACAAAGGTGTGGGAGGACGGAGGATCGAGTGGGCGTGGACAAGTGGGCTCCAGGCCTGGAAAAGTCTGCAGCACCAGGGCGCGCTGTCGGCCAGGGTGCGGAGAGAGCTGGCAGGCAGCTGTCCTCAGGATGCTGACGTTTTCCCTGAGCGAGACGGAAATCCACCGGGCTGTATTGGCATGGTGGTGGCATAGACAGGGAGAGAGGCCTAAAAACACACACTCTACAATATTTAACATCATAACCCCAAGTGGGATTTCAGATGGGTTTTATTTTCTTCTTTATATTTTCTGACTCTATTTGTACAGAATGTGTATTGCTACTAAGATCAGAAAAACACCAAAGTTGTTTGGTTTGGAAAAAAACACTCTTAACCTTCTATTTTATTTGATACAATGATGCCACAGACAAGTATAGAAATCCTCAGATAAGTACAGAAATCCTTTCTGGTCAGTGTATGTGGGACAAAATACTATGATGTTAGGGTTCTTTGGTGGATCAATTAACAATGTAAGAATCAACAGCTCAAAGCATACAATTTCAAATTTACAAATAACACAATACACATAATCATATTGGAAGTATGAGCTATTTCATATTTGTTCTAAAGTGTAAGAATAGAATTTGGAACTTAAACTACAATTTGTTAAAATAATAAAGATTTAATTTTAACTTCAAAGTAACTAACTTTAAAACCCACCTCTCCTAGGCCGGGGATTTAGCTCAGGGGTTCCAGCTCCTGCCTTGCAAGCACAAGGTCCCGAGTTCGATCCCCGGTACCAAAAAAACAAAAGAAACCCACCCCCAAACACGCCATCTCTCCTACATAGTTGAAATGAAAGGAGCTTCACGGCTTGATAAGGCTGGCAAATGTCTGTTTTTGCTTTGTTTTGCAACGTCATCACCTATAAGACTTCCTGGAATTGACAGTGTGTACCGACACCAAATCCTGCCCCAGAATGAACTTTCCACCAAAGGAATGAGAATCATTTCCCTCACTATCACAAACACGATGGGCAGGGAGACAGACGGGAGGAGAAGACGGCATTCTGTTTATAGCCACAGTGTCAGACATTTCCTGCAACATTTGTTAGAGTGAAATCTTTCTGCATGCATAGCTGGACCATTCTTCTGCCACGAGATACTTTTTTCACTGTGCAGCAAATATCTGTTGAGCAAATATCTCCTTCTAGGAGGCGGGCCCTGGGTTTAGCACCAGAATTCAACAGTGCCATGAGCAGATGTCAGCACTGACCTACCTGACCAGCTCAGTCTAGCAGGGAGTGGATAGAAGTTAACGGGCAAGGAAGGCAGCAATGTGAGAGAGAGCCGGGATGGAGAAATGCAGTGAGCTCTGGAACACAGGAAGTACCTGACAGAGTCTGGGCCAGAGAAGATGCCTCCATCACATCACCCAGCCTGAGCCCAGATGACAGGGGTTGGCCAGGCAGGGCAGGGGGACAGCCAGGCAGAAGGAAGAGCAAGTGGGAGCAGTGTGTACCACACACTGGAGAGCTTCTCGCAAGGTCCGTGTAGATGTGTGGAGGGGCTGAGAGGGTGGGTGGTTAGGTGCAGGGTGCTCTCAGACTGCTGTCCAGCCCAGGACAGTGCAGAGCTGCTGAGCATGCTAAGGCAACCGTGTGAACCTGGGCATCCAATCAGCATGGTTATCCACGTGCTGAAGGACGTCAAGCAGGGGAGAGGCATGATCATGCTCTGATTCCTGGTTTTTATAAAAATTCTTCCTTGCTGCAGTGTGGACAGTGAATCACACTGGTGTTGTGAGCAGGAACTGCAGCCACAGAAGCAGGAAAACCCGAGAGGCTTTTTCAACCACAGGGGATTTCTCAATCCTGAGTCAGTGAGTCGGGGAGAACTCACAGTGCCCAACTGCAGACGAAGCAATGCGAACAGAGGGAAGGGGGTGTATTCCAGTCTCATTCATCCCTCTGCTAACTCGTTCAATAATTATGTAGGAGCATCGTGGTTGGCACTGAGATTACACTTCGAATATGGTTTCTACCTGCGTGGATCTCCCAGTTTAGAGGTGCGATGAGCATAATACATTGGTCAGACACTGGAGGATGGGGGACGAGTACACTCGGGGATGACATCCCGTCTTCTAGCGCTGGGAACAGAGTGGAGAGCGGTACCAGAGCAAACAAGCTTGGGGAGAGAAAGGTGCAGAGTTGTGGTTGGAAGGGCCGTCGGGACAGTCAAGGGGAGATGTCTAGCGCAGAGCAGGATGCAAGGCGTGAGGCTCAGAAGAGAGATCTGGGTTAAAGTTACGGATTTGGGGTCATCAGCAATGGCTGATACATGACTCCCACCGGTGAGATTATCTAGGGAGAATGTGTAAAGAGAGAAGGGAAACAGGTAGGAAGAGAACCCTCAAGAACCCCGATGTTAAGGGTCTGGAAGAGGAAGAGAGCCTGTAAAGGGGGTAAAGGGGGCTGAGGAGTGGGCAGAGAGGTAGCAGGAAGGCCAGGAGGGCGGGACGGTGAGCAGGACAAGGATGACGACAGTGATGGTGGCCGTGATCGCCCTGGCATTAAAGGGAGTGGTGCTGATGACAGTGACAGGCATGCTCGCTGATGTCCTGAGCCAAGAACCCCACCACGGCCTTACCGGGTCATCTCAGCCAAGCTCCAATCGAGCTGGCAAGTGGCTTGCTCACACTCACACAGCGGTGAAGGAGGACAGGAAATGGGACCCGGGCCTCACTCTAACCCGTATCCTTCACCTGCATGGGGTGGATCAGCTGAAGCCTTCTCCTGTATGTCACAAAAGCATTAGCAATGGGCACAGGAAACACAGGAAACAGAGATTTTTAAAAATGCGCGAGTGCCTTTTTATGTCTTTGACTTCACAAGTTCTTTTCATCTTTGGGAGTTCCCTGCATTTCCTAATAGGCACTCATCTTGCAGAGTCATCACTGGGGACATTAATCGGGACCTGGCTCCCCTTCTACCCCTTCCTTTAGCAATTCTTTGTTAGTTAAGAAGCCAGTGAGACAGTAGCAGGAGAAAAACAATTTGCAGGTCATTTGAAACTGGCATTTACACTTTGAATTGAATTTCTGATTTAAGATTTTGTCCCAAACTATAGTCTGTGGACGAGACAGATAGCACTGCCTAGATACTTTACTCTGCAAAAACTCCTCCCCGGAGGCGCAGGGGGGCAGAGTCAGGAGCTCTGCACCTTGAATCACTGTACAGATGCATAATTCAGCTTGGGGTCCACAGTGTGACAGGAAAATAACTTCCTCTCCAGTTTACCTTGTCAGGACCAGAAGCCTCATGGCTCCTCTGAAACACTGTGACAGCAATGAACACACCAAGGATGGCATTGCAAACAGCAGTAAGTTATGCATGCAGAGATGGTGGTTATAAATAAGGGAATACAATTTTATATATGGACTATAAAACAAATTAACTTTCCCTTAGTATATTTCCAATTAATATATCTTTCAGGCTGTCATCAACATTTACACAGCCCAAGAATTCACGCCAAACGGTACTCGTAAATCCAGTGTGTCATAAACCCAGCCTGTAGTCTTCCATATGCCACCCTAGAAGTCTAGGAATGCAAAACAATCCACACTCACTCCAAGGACTGACTCCTCCTCTGCCTGGAACTCTGTTAGAACGGCTGCCTTCATGAACCTTTTTCTGGACTACTCAGTGTTCTTCTCTATCACCACCAAAACCCCTGAACTGTTTCTTTTCTCCATGGATCAATCATTTGTGAAGCTAGGTCGAGAGTTTCCCTGGCTGATTCCACTTCTTCCTCCTCAGTTTCCGCCTACGCACCATACGTTTGCCAAGATTCGATTTGAGAGGAACACGCACACACACACACCCATGCATGGAGAGTCAGGGTGAAAGCTACTTCCCACTGCCACTTACAAGTGAAGAGGGTGCCTGAAGCGCGATGCAGAGGAGGAGGACCAGCAAACTGACTTAACCTCTTATCATGGGTTGCATCCCAGGGAGGGAGGGGTCAGGGCTGGGACGCTCAGTAGCCTTGTTTTTGAGATAGGATCTTGCTATATTGCTCAGGCTGGTCTTGAGCTCCTGGCTCAAGCAATCCTACTGCCTCAGCCTCCCAAGTAGCGGGGACTGCAGGTACCTGCAATTGTGCCCGTGTCTCCATAGGTCTCTTTTAGTCTAAGATTATTATCGTATTTGAGATTACAACAATTTCGAAGACACTTTCCAAATCTGGTGGCATTTCCACAGGATTGGTGAGATCACATAAACAGTGTCTCGTGTCTTGGGCGTGAAGGCAGCAAATGTCATAGAAAGTTAATTTCAGCTTCTTTTACAGAATGATTTGTGATAACAGTTGGAATAAACACGAACTTGGTGGCGAGCTTGCTGGCTTCTGGGTTAACAAAACATAGATCTTATCAGAATTTGTGACCGACACATAAATATTACACTTGGCCGGAAACTCAAGCTTTGGAAGTGGTATAAATTGTGACGGGCTCATTGAAAACATGAAAAATTTTTCAGGGAAGAATCAGGGGTCCCAAGAGACCTCAGAGTGGATCAAACCCGTTCTTTAAGGTGCTATTTAAGAAAGCAAAGCGAGCGTGGCTCCGACTGAAAACAGCAGCACAGCCGTGCGGCTCTGAGGGAGCTGGCTGGCTGCTCCTGGTCAGACTCTGTCTACACCGCGAGTGTCTACAGAGAGGACGGGGGAGCCAGGAAGCCACCAGGAAATAGCCAAGGGGCCTGCAAAGGGAGCTCGGGTGGGGGTGCTAGGGATGGGTGCCGGGGTCCTCCAGCAGTGAGGACTGGCGGGACAGTCAGGGGCCCGCGTCTGTGCAGGGCTGGAAACGCAGCGGGAAGCTGGCACCCGCATTCCACTGTCTGTGTGTGAGGATGAAATGCTGTTCGGGTGGCCCAGAGCCACTCCCGAGCCCACTGTGTGGTGGCGGGGTCAGCCCAGGACGGGCCAGGCTGCAGGGCTCTCCACCCAGGCTGGGTCAGCTCCCTCTGTTCAGAGGATCTGGGGACCCTGAGGCCTCTCGGGATCAGAACCGCAGAGCGTGCTGGCCAAGCGGACCCCACGGACCCTGGGTGGTCTTGACCATCCTCAGAGCCCAGCCACAAAGGAACTAGCTTTCTCAAGGGGATTCGTCCATCAGAGCAGTGACTGTGGTCCCCTCCTTGCCATTCTGCCCAGGCCCCTTTGCTGCTTCAAGAAGAGGTTGAGTGGCTGGAAACTGTGATTAACAACAATTACCAGGACCCCAGCAATGCTCCTTTCTCTGCCTCCATCCCATAAGTTAGGAAGCATTAAATTTCTACATTTGTGTAAGTTGAGGTCTAAGCAACTTGAAGAGGTGATAACAAATTGAGGAGGGCGCTACCAGAAGCTGAACTGGATTATGTTTCCCTTTCTTCTTGGGAGCTGATTCTGATGACTCTGCTTATCTCCTCCCTCCAGTGTGGATTCAATTCCTGGTGATTTCCTTGCCAATTAAAAGCCAGGAGACCCTGTAGTTTGTGTAGGGAAAAGCTAATAAACCCCACTGTGCAGATAAAGTCAAATTCAAGATGCAAAACACACAGCATTCAAAACTATCTTGCAGGAGCTCTGAAAATGCTCATAAAATAAACCAACTTCAGAGGTTTCCCCGAGACTGTTGAGCCCAAAGCTATGCAGTAGTCAGTATAAATAACCTGAACTGTAGGACAATAGCTAAATTATGGTTCTCTAATTAACTGATTATTTTTTAGGCATTAAAAATGTTTACACACATTTTAATATCATCAAGGAAAGACTGTCATAATATTTTATGGGAAAAAATCAACGTACAAGATTATACCTTCAATGTTACTTCATATACAAAAAATGTATGTGGAAAGGAGACTTGGAAGGATCAATAAGGGTCAGTAATGATTGTTCAGGGGTGGTTGGGACTGGGGATGTTTTTATTTCTTGTTTCCACTTTTCCACATACTCAGGGTGATTTCCAAGGTCCCCTTAGCTGTAGTCTGCATCAAATCCAGACAAAATTTCGGGGGTGGATGTTTCCATGACTGCTGTATCTTTATAAACCGATGCTATGATTCTGGCCAATACGACTGTTGTTTGAGTGCATTCCTTCCACAATAGATTTAAAATTCCTTAGGGAAATGGACTACTGATACCATGCTGTAGGCATTCAATAAATATTTACCGACTGCCCTTGAAATTTGGTAAGTGAATGAGAAGTCATTAGTGTAATTATTTACAGAATGATGACAACTTGGCCTGCTTGCATTGACATTGTAGAATTACTCAAAACACTGCTGTTGTCTTATATTTTGGGTGCATATTTCCTTCTTGAAAACGATCTGAACAACGTAGTCATTGCTACATTTAAAAAACTAGGGGGGCAGGGAGGAGGGGTCTACCCACAGAGGACACCAAGGGCACAACAACCCCTATTAGTGGGCACAGCCACCAGAGAACGCACAACACCAAGCATGAGCCCTGCAGTGACAGTGGACTTGGTGGATGGTGTGTCTCTATGGCTCGGCCACTGTGACACACATGCCACTCTGTTGGGGAAGCTGCCTAAGGGGGAGGACGTGCATGGGGCGGGGACACAGGAGATACCTGTGCCCCTACGTTTTGCTGTGCACCTAAAACTGCGCTTTTAAAAAAGCCTCATAAAAGAACAACCAACCAACCAACCAGTCAGCAAAACAAATAAACAAATCTGACCTTTCTCACAAAGTGGCCTCATACCCTAAAAATGCTGTAGGGTAAATGAGCTCTTCTGAGCCACAGTTTCACTTCACCAAAAGCGGGCAGTGGTATCACAAGTTATCATGAGATGAACCTCTGTTCTCCCAAATTTCAGACCATAAAGAAGTGAAGAAAAACAATGGTATGAAGGGGGTAAAACGCCACTAAAAGAATTCCACAAATGTTTCTGGTTGTAAATACCCAAATCGGTACACAGGCAACCGATTACGTCTTTGAAAGAACAAGAAAGAATCATTCTTTTCATCTTTCCACAAGCGCTCCAGATGAGCAAGAGGATTAAAATGATTTCATAAGAAAGGGGTCGCTATCTTTAGGAATGAGGCGCTGCAGTCACTAAGACACAAGGAATGAATGGTCCAAGGGTGGAAGAAGCCAAAGTGCTATAGAGGACAAGAGTTTCAACTCACTTGAAGGAGCTGCAAAGAATCACTGCAGAAGTCATCCTCAATATGGAAATAAAACAATAATCAAAGCATTCCCTTATTATTTTGGAGGTCCCACAATAGCTCCATACCTTTAGTGTGAGAATTCTCAAATTCAGTTTTTCACAAGCACAATAAAAATATAAAACTACTACATCTGGGTTAAACTGAATCAGAAAGCATTTATTCACCTTAATAAAGAAATGTTCTGAATTTGGTTTCAATCCCTCCTGTGGGAAGTGAGCCCAAAGAGGGAAGGAATATTTATATCTTGGAGAAGGATAGAAAAGAGAGAGCACAGAAAATTCCAGAAATACCAACTTCAGATACAAAACAAATACTTTGGTTGCTGGTACCAGTAAAATACGTCTTGGGCTGCCCTTAACACATCATTTAGACTTGGCAATAAGAATTGCAAGGACATTGTAGTATGACAGAAACCTTTGGACAGTTGCTGGATGTCCATCGTTAGGGAGCTAATCTAAACTACAGCTCCTTAGCTCCTGGATTTTGCAGAGCATGTATTCAGAAAGTAAACATTACTCTTCTACACCAGTAGTAAACTCAGCGTCCTGGTGAAATCCAGCAGTGGAAGAGGCACCTGGTTTTCTCCTGTCTTCTTGTCTCCGCATTCCTACGTTGTACGTGTGGGTGGCAGTGATGGTGAGTATGTGCAGGTGAGGGGCAGAGGACAGGAAGACTAAGGTCTACAGTAATCACCCATTATCACACGGGGTCACGTGAGTTGCAGATGAAAAGAGCAAAAGGGGTAACTATCAAGACATACTCAACAGATTCCCAACTGTTAAGAAAAGTGATCCTAAACTTGTAAATAAGGCAGTGAGGATAATTCCATGGCTTTTAAAAGCACTGCTTAACATGCTCGCCCCAGGACTAATTTTATTGTATAATATGATGCTAATTAGAGGCTCATTCTTTGTAAAGTTGTATGTCAGCTTGCAGATTTGTTTCCAGCAAAGACACAAGTTATTTCTGTCTGGCAGAGAAGAAAACTCCACAGTTATGGTTTACTGCCCTTTAACACATTAGCCAGTTTTGTACCTAAACTAGCAATCTCAGTGCTAGGGTCTCTGCATTAAGTGCCCACAGATAAGCTTTCCTTGCGTGGTCCTTGAATGATTTTATCTTCTTCTGGATCATTCATTACTTAATAAGCTTTAAAGAAAATCTTGAACACATGTTCCCTTCTCTTTGTATGTGAGTCATGCTCTTAAATTTTTTGAAAAACACACTTTGATCCAACATCAGTTCCAATCCTAACACCAATTTTAAGTCTTCTTCCCTCAATGTTATCCCACAGTTAACTTTTCTAGGACACAGGAACTTAAGAAAGCACCTCTCTGCCCTCCCAAGGAGTTTGCTGACAAGAGCGGCGCCGACCCAGTTCTGCCCTCCCAAGATCCGCAGTCAACTCCACCGGATGCCCAGTCACTGCTTCCGGCTCTGAGCCCAGGAAGTCAGCGCTGCCCTCCCCCAGCACTGCCCCTCTTCTCTGCCCACTCTGCTCTAAGCACACTCGCGTGGGACTCACATGAATCCTCCTGCCTCTTCCTACCTAGAGCCCTTAGCAGAAATTCTGGACCCGACCCCAGCAGATGCCTTCAGGACTTAAATCTCAGGTCACCCGTGGCCCAGCAAGCAGGCACCTCTCTCCTCCTCTGTCCTACCTCTCTTCAAAAATAAACCTCACCACAGAAGAAAGTGAAATATACAATCAAAGGACAGATCACTGACGAGGAAAGTAGGGTTGTGCTAAGTGAATCTAAGCTAAAGAAGATAATCCAAACAATCGCCCCTCTCAAAGCTCCTAACAGTTCATTTCACTAAATCCTGTTTTCACTTACATAAGGCTGGCTAGTGGACCATGGCTCTTTCATGGGCACAGAAAAGAGGAAAACAAAAGGAAAATATGTTTTCAGTAAAAAGATAAAACATATACAAAAATCATAACATGTTCCATGTTTCTTCGGTGTAATGAAATTATGATGCTCCAAAGCCTGATTTCTTTGCGTGTCAACTTAAAAAACTGTTTCACCTGTGTGTCTTTCTTCTGTGGTCCCATCTTAGGGCACGCTCCATGCCTGCCGGTTACACCTCTGCTGAATTAAGGGGACACTGGGCCAGCTTGGGAACAAGCGTTTCTGATTCCCTTTCTCAGAGGTGGTAAACCATCCCCACACAGCACAATTCTTGCTACTTTGTCCTGTGGCTGTTCTTACATAGGCGCTCTCTCCCCCTTCCTTCTGGAATAGCTAATATTCTTGAGAAAGAAGGAAGAACTTTGTTTATAAGACCCACTCAATTCATATTTTTCCAATCTCATCCTTCTACTCCACACCTCCACCCTCCACTACCTAAATAAACGAATAAACAAACTAAAACAAAAACACCCCCCCAAGTCCTCCCCAGACCACACAGCGCATATGTAATAATCACCAGTCTCTTGGGGAAGATACGTGCCCTGCTTCCTACACCCACCACCACCGATACAAAATGTGATTTGCTGTCATAAACCCAGAAATCCTGTAGGTAACATATGAATTTTAACAAGTTTTAAAATCAAATCTCAACTAGGAACTTTTCAGGCATTCAGCAATTGTGAAAGCAAGTTCTGTTTGGCTAATGTCAGCGTGAAGCATGGGAGACACTTTTCAAAAGGACTGGGGAACAGCAGGCGGGGAGAGGGGATAGGGAGGGAAAGGGGATGGAAATAAAAGAATTGAAGGGGGAAATGATGAAAACGGAGCTTTTGCAAATGGAAGGGGACCAAGACTTGGAAGAGCAGGGAGGGAAGGGGCAGGGGGTGAAAAAAATACAGGAAAAAGCATTAAGATGTGTTATGTACCTGGACCAATTCACCATGAAAATTGTGATCATTGTGCACTGTGAACATGGGTAATGAAAAGAAGACAGCGGAGCACGGGTGTCAGTAGAGCTTGTGATCTAAAACAGCGCACAAGTGTGATTCAGGCACCAGGGCGCGGATGGAGCCTTCCACTCCCGGCACACTGAGAGTTTCGCACCAACCTGGGATGTCTGTGCCTCTTTCCTCATCTGTTGTTTGTCTTCTGTTTCTGGCTGTTAATTAGCTCTTTGAACAGAAGGTGTGGGAAGGGATATTTAATTTAGCAAAGTGTATCACAAAGGTTCTCAGAGTTTTCACGCTAATCAGTCTCACTGTGCTCGCTGATAGCATCAATAAGTGGTTTAAGAAGAGAGGTGGAAACTACAGAATAAAATTAAAATTTGCCTTATCCATGGTCTTACCCTACCACCTATTAGTCAAAGAAAACCTAAAATGCAGGCAAACCACCATTAAGAAGGGCCCTTGAACAGCAATCTATACTCTTGTAAATTTTTCTTGTTACAGATCATCAGAATGACTCTGTCATGGTTGTGACAGGCTTATTCAGAAGGTTGTGTTTTAAAATGCTCTACACGCACTCAGGACTATGGGAAAATCCAATTTGGACCAAGTTCTGATGTAGTGGAGACTGAGCCATCTCTATTTGCTACTCAATAGCACAGTTGTCAAAATTGGATCTTGCTTTTCCTCTGAGGACACATTGAATTGTAGATTCCTTAAATCAGTGTGTGATTTGTTAGGAACACATTTGAAACTAAAAGCACTAATTTTATTTCTGGTTACCAAATTCATAAACTGGATTGCTTAAGGTTAGACAAGAATGAACTATTTATAAAACCCAATGCCCCAAATTAAAGTAATTGTGATAGAAGTGTGATTTCAGGTTTTGAATTTTTCTTCCTTTTGGGGGGCGGGCAGTAGCAGCGATTGAACTCAGGACCTTGCGCTTGCAAGGTAGGTGTGGTGCCACTGAGCTAAATCCCGGGCCCTGGCTTTGATTTTTTTTAAGTCAAAGAACCAGTGATCATTAGTTTATAATGGAGAAAGCATACCTAAAAGGGACAAAATCATAGTTTACAAGCTATTTTCTTTTTTTATTTATTCACTATATCCCTTGAAATTTTACTAAGTAATAACATGGCAATGAGCATAGTTGGATATAAATTTTTGAACACTTTTCTGTTATCACAGTGTTAATTTTTTTCAGAATTTCTCTTATAATAGCAAATTATTCTGAAATTACCTGAGTGGTTGATAAATACAGTAAGTGCTGAATTATATACCAACACCTGCAGCTTCTAATTGCTCTTCCAGTGTTAAAGTCTGAAGCATAATGTTATTCTCAGAAGGGGTCTTGCTTTTATTTATGATGATCAATATTTAAATATATGCCAGACAAGTGACAAGAACCTGATTAATGTCCTCCTAACTAGCAACATAGCATAGCATAGACTGAAATTTCACTTGGTCCTGAAAGATTAAACCAAGCCATCCATCCATAAATAGTGTAAACACTCAAATCCTAAGCTATGCTATAAGGAACCACAAAAGGAAAGTTTTATGCCTAAGATATATATCTATAGATATATAGATATATATCTTAAGTTCAGCATTTATTCACTATAAGAGCATTGAAGAAAGTTTCCAAGTTTGTGCTCAGAAGGATGCTGGATCAGAAAGCTTAACTCAAAACTATTAAAATTAAATATTAATGGTGGATTTTATTAAGATGCCAAAAGAGTTTTCAAAGGTTCTGATGATTTCAAAGTTGCACAGCTTGAATCTAACCTGGATTCTTCCCTTCCTTCCTCCCTTCCTCCCCCTTCCCTTCTTTCCTCTCCTCCACTGTCTCCTCTTTTTCCTCCCCTCCTTCCTCTGTTGCTTTTTCATCCAGGTGACGGGGAGGCTGTGGGGCTGTACGAGTGTCTTATGATGCTTTCAGGATCATCCTCTCTTCGCTGAAGACGTGGGGAATTCTCCTTTCCATCCTTTCTGCAGGAGCTGACGATGCTGTCTATCCTCACTCCACTTTCCTTAGTTGCAGTATAGAAGTTGTGCTGCTATGCAACTTGCTCCCCTACAATTACAAGGTTGGATTACCATGACCAAAATCGCTCCAAAGGGGCTTTTAAAAGACAGGAGCAGCCTTTAACAGTGGCGCCTTTGAATCCTCCTCCTCGCTTCTGAGATGCTCCTCTGCCTACATCCGTCCACCCTGCTGACTTCCACTGGCACTGGTCTTCCCTGGCAGGCGGCCGAGGCACACCCTCCGTGGGTGAGGAGCAAAGGGCTTGCAAGCTCAGATTCCTCCATCTGAAGACAGGCTGGGCGCTGACCACTCACACGCCCCTGGTCACTTCATTCCCTCTACAATGAACATCCAGGTTCCTTTCCCATGGGGAGTGTCACTGCACTGACTGCACAGCCTTCTGAGAATCATGTATCGGTGATTTAACTTGCTCCTTTCTTGCTGAGCTTTTAGACTGAACCCTTCTTGATATTATTATTATTAATAGCTATAAACATTGGCGCAGTTGAATCTCATGAATCTTCATGATGATTTTCTGATGATACATTACAAGAAGCAGAATATTAAGGTTTTTGATGTATAATTGGTAAAATCTTCCTCGGAATTTAAATCAAACTTTAGTTTGAGGTATGGTGCCTGTAGTTATGCTCTCAACATTCCTCACCCCTGTCGCTAAGTTTATAGTTTTGAAGCTCATCAAAGCAGTGGTTCTCCAAGAAGCCTGTAGCCAAACCCTCACAGAGAACAGGAAACTGTGTCTCCTTCATAAAAATAGCTCCATGGTTACTTCCAGCTGTTCTTTCACACTGCCATGGAGTAGTATACATCTCTTTGAATTATTTTTCTAGTAGCAAGCACATTTCCTGAAATGAATCTTATTCTCTTACAACTTTTCAAATCTTTATTGTGCTCACCCTCGATAAGTTAAGGAGAAATGAGTCAAACCTGGTTTAAGCTTCATCTTTCCCATTAATTTAACAAAGATGAATTCCAACTTGTGAGAGAGATGAACAAAAAGTATTCAGAGCTACCTATGAAAACTGTCTCTAGAAGACCATGAGGGTTTCTTTCAACATTTATCTCCATTTGGGGCTGGGGATTTAGCTCAGTGGTGCTGCCATCTGCCTTGCAAGCGCAAGGTCCTGAGTTCAATCCCCGGTACCAAAAACAAAAACAAAAACAAAAACATTTATTTCCATTTGGTAAAGCTATCCAAATTGCTATTTTAAGATGACCACCAAAAGGCAGTCTTCTGTAAATGTTGGTTGACACAGAATACCACAACATCTGTCTGCTTGGATTTTAAAACTTTGCTGTCCCTACTTGGAATATATTCAGATCGGATGCAGTAATTCAATGGCTTTTTCATTTTACTAATAACCAGTATAAACCGATGAAGAAAGAATTTCTCATTTTACAGCGCTGGTGCAATGACATTTCTATTAATGAGATACCCAACAAGCTTCTTAGGTACTCAGAGAACCACTCCCAACCTCTCCCACAGGGGCCCCGTGATGGGAAAAGGCAGGGTATAAGAGTGATGTCAGTGGTGATGGCTTCTTGGCCTTTTGGCTAAGATCAAGTGAAGAGTGACTTTGGTGAATTGTCTGAGTGCCCATAACAAATGCTCTCTGGATCTAAGTATGTTCTTCTAAGAGAAAAGGAAACAAAAAAATCACACATCCACAATTTCTTTGTTGAAATACTTTTTGCTTCTCCTTTAAGAATTCAAATCTTGGGCTGGGGATTTAGCTCAGTGGTTCCACCACCTGCCTCGCAAGTGCAAGGTCCTGAGTTTGATCACAGGTACCAAAAAAAAAAAAAAAGAATTTAAATCTTAATCCTTAGTTTTGGCTATGTGAATACATATCTTCTGCAGATTTCTTGCAAATTATAAAATATTAATTTTTATACTGTTTTCCTAGATAGTCCTATTTTCCTTTTTAATTTCTTTTTTATTTTCATTAGTATGTGTATGCAGTACACTGTGATTGCACTCATCAAGGGGAGCTGCTGCAGGTACGTAACACATCTTAACTCTCCTTACATCCCCTTCCCCACCCCGTGCTCCTCCCTCCCTCCATGTCTTGGTCCCATTCCCATCTGCAAAACATCTGCCTCCCCGTCTGTGTCTGGTAATCCATCTAAACAGTCCCATTTTCAATCATTAAGAATTTAACATTTCATAATTTACATACAAAGGAGTTTTCCGTAAAAGGCACCACTATGGAGAGTATGGGGACTTCTAACTTCACCTTCTAATAACATCCACACAACCCCAGGCTCGGATTTCAGAGCTCTGCTGTGGAGGGAACATTTTTTTTTTTCTTTTTTGGTACCAGGGATCGAACTCAGGTCCTTGAACCACTGAGCTAAATCCCTGGCCCGAGGGTACATTTTTGTTGTTTAATTTTCACATCTTCACCTTAACTGTTGCTTCCATTTTGTTGCTTCAGGTATCCTTTAGGACAGGCAGATGATTTTCTGGATCTCCATTTTAAGAACCTGACTTAGCAGTGATTTCAATCAAAGAAAGAAAAAAGATTCCTAGGGTATATTTTCTATTTTAACACATACAGCTGGCTCTCCATATCTGTGGGTCTCATATCCATGGAGTAAACCAACAGCAGAACAAAAATATTTAAAAAAAATTTTTGTTTGCACTGGTACTGAACATGCACAGACTACTGATTCCTTTTTTTTTTTTTTTTTTTTTTTTTTTTTGGTGCCGGGGATCGAACTCAGGATCTTGCGCTTGCGAGGCAGGCGGCAGAACCACTGAGCTAAATCCCCGGCCCTGACTACTAATTCTTGTCATTGGTCCCCAGACAATACAGTATGACAGCTATTTATGAAGCGGTTTGCACTGTCCTGAGTATTACAAGTCATCTAGAGATGACTGAAAGTATACTGGAGGACGTTCGTGTTTGCTACGTGCAAGTCCTGTGCTGTTTACACAAGGACTTGCGCATCCGGGGATTCCGGAATCCACAGGGCCTCGGAACCAGCCTGCCACTGACACCAAGAGAGCGCACCACGCCTCCTCCTGTGCCGCTCTGAGACACTTCTTGACCAAACCACAGCAGATCTCTTTTCCCATATTTGAGATTCACACCATCCATTGTTGCAATTACCTTCTCTTCCCCTAGTAATTACTTGGGCCAATTAAATCTTGCGAGAGCTTCCTCCTGTAGGTGAGACGGCGGGTGCTGTTTGGAAAGCTCTGCCCCACAGAGAGGACGAGTCACCTTGCTGGTCCTCAGCTGCGTGTGGGCCCGGGGAGAGCCCGGCGCCCCCAGAGGCAGCATCAGCTTCTATGACTCCTCCGCCTGCGCCTGCGGGTGTTCCTGTGCCTCCCTTTCCTATCTTTAAAGTGCTGACGACTCCCATACAGGAAGACCCAGCCTTTTCAGAACTGTGCTACTCTACCACATCCAGCTACCAGGAGGCACCGGATGGTTCAGTCAGGATGTGTGCTCCAACAACTGCTCTCCACATGTGCCTTCCAAGTTACCCAGCAGGAACTCTGCTGAAGACACGTGTGAGCAGGACTGGCTTGCAACCCGTGTCACCACTGAGCTCTGGATACTGTTCTCTAGGACAGAGATTCTCAGCCAGGGCACTGTGACCCCAGGGGATACATGGCAATGTCTGGTGACATTTTTGATTGTAAGAACTCGAGGACAGGGGCTTGGCTTGGTACTGGCACCTAGTGTAAGTGGAGGACAGGTATGTGACTAAGCATCCTGTAGCACACGGGTAGCCCTCCCACAAGAAAGTCTTTTCCAAGATGTTAATAGTGCCAAGGTTTGAAAAACCTTCTTTAAGGAAGTGGAATAAAAGTGGATTTGAAAAAATACTCCCTTTGAACCTTGGAAAGGATTACCACCTATGCCCACAAGAGCTCTGACTTGGAGCTTCATAGCAGGACAAGCGGCCAGACAGAAGCCCTGGGACAGAAACGCCTCAATACATTATCCTGAAGGACTCGGGAAGCCCGGAGGATCCCTGGGTACTCAGATGAGGCTCCATGAAACCAGGATCACCACCTTGCCAGGGCTCACAGCTTGGGGAAGACCATCCTCCACATTTAATTTGATTCCTGGAAAAGCTGTGAGCTGCAGGCTGCAGATGCAACCAAACTATCTGAATGACTTCAAGTACAGCTTTTTTGATCTATTTAAAATCTTCTCTTGTTTGGGAAGTGTCAGGCATCGGGGATGGGGTGCAATGAATATCTTCAGTGTTGTGACACAGGAGAAAACCTGCAGCTATTTTCAGATTTTAATCATCTTACCCACATTACAGATGCAGGCTGTATGGCAGCTGCTCAGAGGAAAGAGCTTTATCAGTTCTCAGCATCTGATTACTTATCTTAGAGGGAATTAGGCGGGACTCCAAGTCTGCAGAAAACTCGTGTTCTGTTGGGAGTTATTAATTACAGCAGACTTAAGAAGCATTGATTTGTTTTGGTAGTCATGCCAGGGAGTGCCTAGCTCTGCCAAATTATACGAGAAGCTGGGGTTGGGGAGAAGGTGAGCTTCTCAGCTCAGCTGGTAGAGGGGGATGAAACCAGATGGCCCTCATTTGTTTCTTTTAGCCAAATTCCAAATACAGTATTTCTGTGCTGAAGTTGAAATTAAATTGATGCCTGAGTGCTCCACTCCAAATAATCTAAATTAATTCCTTTTTTAAAAAATGACTTCCTGTTTTGCTATTGTTATTTTGTAGGAACCTGAGCTAATTAAAGCATGCTCTGACATACACACACCCACATCCATGTGCAGACACATGAGGAAAAAACTGGAAGTAATAAATCAAAGTTTAAAAAGTGCTTATTTCTGGATGGTGGCATCATAGCAGAATTCAATTTTCTTTTTACATTTTTATGATGTTTCCAAAATTTGTACAATTAAGCACATATTTTTATATTCAGAAAACAACCTCAAATAGGGCAATTACTCATATCTTTCCTCTTTCTATTCCATTCTCTGATTATAATCAGCTCTACTAAGGGTTGGGGATTTAGCTCAGTGATTTTGCCGCCTGCTGCGCAAGCACAAGGACCTGAGTTCGATCCCCAGTACCAAAAAAAAAAAAGACTTCTATAATCAGCTCTACCTCTACTGCTAACCCTTTAAATACTTCATGGCTATGTATGCTGAAAAAGGGTAAGTAATTGTCATTGACACTAGTCAGATAAAAATCTTACTATCATGTAGCTGGCTATATAACATGTTAATGGATTCCATGTTAACATGTGACTCACGAATTAGTTGATCAGTGGACTTCTCCAATTTTTTCACAGATGAGTATACATGTCCTTGTATTCCAGCAGTGGTAGTTACAAGGAAAGGACAAATGAGGAGAACAGATATCAGGTCCTAGCCAGGCCAGTCAGAGGACACATTGAAGATATGAGGCTCAAACTTTGAAAAGGATCTGAAACAGAATTGTTTGAGCCCAATGTCTAAAGTTACATGCAATGCATACTCTCAGTTAGGTTTATAGTATAAGACACCAGAGATTGACTTGGGTGAAGTACAAAATAGTCCTACCATATATGAAATAATAAGGGTTTACCTAAGTCTCCTGGTCAACAAAGAATTGAGAGAAAGTGTATGTCTTGCTATGACTCAAGAAGACGCTGTGACTGAACTCATGCATATAAGAGCAATAATTGACAACTCAAAAACAAAAAAAAGAGAGAAGAAAAAGAAAAAGCAACCATTTCAAAGGATGAACCATACCAAATGTTTATAGAGATCTCATCATTGAAAAAAAAACTGTTCTCTTAAAAGTAAAGTCTGTATAGTTAAGCAAAAGGTAAAGAAATGACTCCGTAAGCAAAAGCAAAGAAAATCCCTGTGCCTGCTACCAAATAGGCTGTCTTGATATAAACCAGCAAATGAGAAATACATTATGCCCACAGTGACCCCGGGAGGAGGTAAGTGATCTTGTTTACCAGTTACTTCCAGTTTCTGGTTGTTAACTAGGGAGGATTCCTTCTGATTTGTGACACTTTTGATGAGCACAGGGCCTCTGGATGTTCCTAGCGCTCTTTTTTACAACAGTAACTCCAGTAACTCTTATTTACTTAGAGCACTTCCTAGAGAAGAGATTGTGCATAGATGCTGTGATGGTGTCTGTCTGAGGCCACATAGCATGGGAGGGGCAGTTCCAGGCAGTATTTGCCCAAGATAAACTGAGGAAAAGCAGCAGTTCTTTGAACAAACTGATCTTTGCCCATTCCGTGTTCTACACTACACAAAGCAGAACCGATCCATCCAATTTCTCTCTCTCAAGCATTTGGTCTCTGAACTGAGACCTATATTGATTTGTAACCTACAGAAATGTAAAATCATACATTTGAAACAGTATTTGTGGCAATTATTATGGCATCAGTAGACACCAGTACGTACACTGTGGTTCAAATTGGGGTGTCCTAGATGACCTTTTCCTGTGTGTATAAATTCCTGGATAGCCTCTTTGTGAAGTGCCTGTACCAGTGTTTCACTAATCTTTCTATTAGATTGTCTTTCTTTTTTCTTATTGTCTTTCAGGGTTTCATTATCAACCCTGTAAGAGCTCTTCACATGTTCTGAATACAAGGACTTTACATGTTTATGTGTTGTGTTCTGAAGCTTGACTTTGCATTCTCTGAATTATATCTTTTAATAATCAAAAATTTTAACACTAATACAGTCTAATATATCCAATTTTTTCTTCTGAGAGTTTATTATTTAAGGAATCTTTTCCTCTGAGGCATGAAGATATTCTCTTATGTGTTCTAAAAATGTTATTGCTGTACCTTTCACATATAGGCCTTTCACATAATTCCATCTTGAATTGAGTTTTGTGTATGGTCAAAGCATATGTTTTCTTTCATATGATTATTCAATAAATCTAGCCCCATTTAGTAAAATTCTCTTTTCCCCCTCTGAACTGTTGTGTTGACTTTATCATAAATCAGGATACCACAGATGTGTGGATTTATCCTTTAGCTCTTTTCTGTTCCTTCAGTTAGTTTATCTACCTTAGCTCTAAAACCATTTTATTTCTGTTACTATAATTATAATGGATCTTTGGTATCTGCAAGTATAGGCCTCAGAGTTTTCTTTTTCAAGATTGCCATATATATTTTTTGCCTTTCCATGTAAAATTTAAAAATTAGCTTTCAATTTGCATACACATGAAAAACCATACTGGGATTTTGATAAATCTATGTCTATTGGAGGAGAGTTGTTATCTTTACAATATTGAGTCTTTTAAACTATGGATATGTTTTTCCTTTTATTGAAGCAGAATTTAATTCTCTCCATCAACATTACAGTTTCATGGTAAGGGAATTTAATACTTTGTATGATATTGAAAATATTAATTTTTTGTAAATGTTATCTTTTCAAAATTTCATTTTATATTTGATATTGCTGAGATGTAGAAAAGAAATTGATTTTTAAAATATTAACCTTGCTAGGTATGGTGGCACAGCCTGTAATACCAGCACTTGGGAGGATGAGGCAGGACGGTGGCTGTGAGCTCAAGGTCAGCCTGAACTACATAGTGAGACCCTGCCTCAAAACAAAAACAAAAACAAAAAATACAAAATCCCCCCAACAACCACAAAATAATAATTAAAACCACCTTCTGTATGGTGAGAGTAAAGGCACTGAGTTAGGTTTTCTTTAATTTTTCTCAATAATGTTTTGTAGTTTTATAGAGAGAATATTTTATATAATATTTTGGATGCTTATGGAAATGAAAATTTTTGAGGGGTACTGGGGATCAAACTCCAGACCTTGAGCTTGCAAGGCAGGTGCCAGAACCACTGAGCTAAATCCCTGGCCCATGAAAATATTTTTGTAAGTGAGATCTTTTAAATTTTTATCCTATTTGTTTTCATTGCTGGTATATAGAAATATTGTTTTTTGTTCATTGACCTTATATCCTTATCAACCTATTTTGACTTTCTTTTTTGGGGGGTACCAGGGATCAACCTCAGGACCTTGCGCTTGTGAGGCAGGCGGCGGAACCACTGAGCTAAATCCCTGGCCCTATCAACCTGTTTAGGGTTGAGCTTTGTATATGATAAACAGTTTAAGAAAATGTTCATTTCTCATCATGTTCATTTAGCCTGTTACCTATCTTCATGTCTGTAACCTAATTACAATGTGCCTTTTGCTATGTAAAGTAACATATTCACAGGGTCCAGGGTGTGGATGGCACTGGGGTTATTCTGTCTACCATGCTGTATTTCTTTTTCTTCCCATATTGCACCAGCTAGGATTTCCAACCCAATGCTGAATAGAAGAAGAGCTAGCAGATTTATTTATCTTGTTCCCACTATAGGGAAAAAAGCTTTCAATATTCCACTATTAAGTATGGTATTTGTCGTATTGTGGTGGTACTTTTTATCAGATTAATGAAGTTCCTTTCTATTCCTAGTTTGCTGTTCTTGTTTGTTTGTTTGTTCTGTTTTTGTGACAGGGTCTCATTACTTAGTTCAGGCTAGTCTTGAGCTCACTATGGAGTCCAGGCTGCCCTCAAACATGTAGTGATCCTCCTGCCTCAGCCTCCCAAGTGCTGGGATTACAGGCATGCGCCACCTCGCCCAGCCCTAGTGTGCTAAGTTTTAATAAATCATAAATGGACATTAAGCTTTATCAAGTAGTTTTACTACATAGATTGAGATATTTGTAATGATGCTTTTCTTTTTTTGTTACTGTGGTAAATTATCTTGATTAACTTTCTAATGCGAAACTACCCTGGCATTCTTAGAATGCCCTTACTTGCCTGTGACATGTTATTGTTCCCAATATCTTATTGCACTAAATTTCCAATATTTTGATTAGGACTGTCAGTACTTTTTGACAGCCTTTCAATCTAAAAATATTTTTTCCTCCCCTCTACTACTTCAGGCAATATGAGAACTGTAGAGAATATTTTTTAAAAGATTCTTGTCAGTGCTGGGGATTTAGCTCAGTGGTTCCACTGCCTGCCTTGCAAGGACAAGGTCCCGAGTTTGATCCCTGGTAACAACAACAACAACAAAAAAGATACTTGTCTAAAACGTTTCTATGTCGGTGCAACCATATAACAATTCTTTTTGCTTTGATCTAAATGTTTTTGTGTCATCTTCTTACCTTAATAAAATAGGAACATTTCTCGGGGTTAGAATAAGACAAAAAGAGTCTTACAGAAATCACACATTGCCAACAGAGCGGTCTAGTCATTTATTTCCCGCATTTCTGCTGTTCACATATATGCTAAGTCCATTAGGGTGGGCATGGCAACCAGGCCTGGGTAATGTGGAAATCCTTGAATTTCCAGCCCCACGCTCTGGCCCCTCCTCTGGCCAAACCCCCCAGGACCAGGCTGAGCTGTCAGGTGGGGATGTCCAAGGAGGTGGCACGCAGCAGTGGAGTGGAAACTACACATACCGGGCACAGGCATGGCTGGCTGTGACAGGAGTGAGGTCTCTCCTGGACATGGTGACAAACAGCTTCAGGGGCACAAACCTCAGTGGGAGATGCCAGCACCGAAAGCACAACACGGAGGGAAAGGAGCATGGAGGTGTTTTGTGCCTGACAAAGGAGGGCACAGAGCATTCAGGACACGTTCCAAGAGCTCTTCAGAGGGGACTGGAGTGGAGCCAACCTCCTGTGGGAGGAGAGCCAGGGCCAGATGGATAATTTGGGGATGGGTATTACAGCCCTGTTATTACTCAGTGGAGAGCTAGGAGGTGTGGCTGATATTTTGAGCCAATATTTATGTAGGACACATTTTACCTCCCAAACTAGATTATAATCTCCTTGCTAGTAATATGCATGCCTGACATATTTTCAGTGTCCGCCATGGTTTCAGCACATTTCCCTATCATCTGTTCTGCATCTCTGAAGGTTGCTGTCCTAAACCTAGCTGATACATGAGAAGTCATGCCGGGAAGTTGCCCCAGTGGTCTAGCAAAATAGCAGAGGTGAGGGTTTCTCTGCTCTGTCTAGAGTGCTGGTCTCCTGGACTATGTGCTGAAGGAACTGGGATTGGATCAGCATGGAGTCTCAAAAAGAGAGGACCACTAGGTCGCCAGAGCTTGGGTTCCTTGACTCTTTCTCAATTCCTTTTATTTTAATTCCATACAAAGGAGGAAAGCTGATCTTAATTCAATTTGTAAAACTGGATATCCTACTTGGAAGGGGACATAGCAATCACAGATAAAGGAGAATCCCCTGCCTTGTAGCAGCCGGACTTTCCTTTTCCTTTTGGTTCTGGGAATTGAACTTGCGGCCTCATGTAGGCTACAGGAGTGCTCTACCACTAAGCTACATCTCCAGTCCAGCTTTAGGCTTTTCACTGTAAATTCCTGAATGGTATTCTTGCTCATCAGACTTACATGACTGATGAGGAAGACTAATAAAGTTTACATACTTGGGGAGACTGGTTTTTTTGGGGCGGGTACTGGGGATCAAACTTGGAACCTTGTGCTTTCGAGGCAGGCAGTGGAACCACTGAGCTAAATCCCTGGCCCAAGTTTACATACTTGGAAAAGCAGAAAGGTAGACCCTGATCTCCAACTTCACAACTGCAGGTTCCCAGTGAAGTTGAAAACTGACCAGCACACAGGAAATGCTGGCCATTGAAATATCATCTTAATTACTGCCTTCATTTAAAAAAAATATATTTTATGAGAGAATGACTCCAAAAATATGCAACTTTTTTGAAATTACTTCTTTGGGTTATTATTACAATGTGAGGAATTTAGGAATAAAAGAAGATTGCTATAAGTTAAAAAAAAGTTTATGGGATTTCCACAATATATTTTATGTGACATGTATTATATAGCTTATAAACTATAAATGTTCCTAGAAAAAATGTTACAAAGTCAACGTTCTAAAATACACTGAACTGCCCTCCCAGTGACCAAGTGAACATTATTCTTTCATTTCAGAAAACTACTTTTCCAAGTGCTAAACGGCCCACAAGATTTAAATCCAGTGACAGTCCCACTTAGCTTGTGAGGGTCTGCTCACATGAAAACATAAATCTCAGTTATTGCAGAGGGATTTGTTTTTTCCAAATAACCCTTCAGCTGTTACAGAAGGCTGGGGTTCAGCCCTTCGTTGGAATCTTGGACAGACTCTTTGTTGTTTGGGAGTATTTCAACCCTGGGACTAGAAGCATAGATGTGACATGAGCTCCTGTTATGACTGAAAAATGCCCAGGACTCTACATTTCCTGTGACTAAATGCAGTTCAGGAAGGGATTACTACCAAGACCTGGTCTAGACTCCACTGGACAGAAGCCCTTAGCAGCTGCCAAGGGTAAAGATCTTAGTAGGAAGCATCTTACTTCAAAGTCCTCTCCATTCTATGGGGAGGAGGCATCCTGGCAGCTGCGACCATGGGGAGAGTAATGCCAAGCTGACAGCAGCTGTCACAAGTACCAAACAGATTCTAGGAGGAAGGCTGAGTCCCACTCAGAATGCTTTTATGGAAATGCACACATATGTCCAGGGCTTAGCATGCAGAGCTGATGGTAGGCTGCACTGGAGAGGTACAGCTGGGTTCTTTTGCCCACCGCTGGGTGGGTCATGCTCCAGGGTGGTTCTGGTCTTCTGAGAGAAAAAGCTTTGCACGACCAGCAGTGGGTATTGTTTATCAAGCAAATGAGGGACAGATGGAGATGCTGATGTTGTCTAAGGTTTTCCTGCCTCCCTTTGACCACACCTGAAGGCCACTGTCACAGTGACACTGTGGTTGCTTCTCACTCTTAATTGATGTAGAATGCAGATGCTCTGGGACAGTTTGGTCCTTCCAAAGTCTGGAGTCTGCCAATCCTCCAGACAGTGTGCCATAGTTGTTAAACGCTTCGGATTTAGATTACAGACAGATTTGAATCTTGGCTTTACATAAGACCAGTTATTTGATCCAGGAAATGTTACTTAATTTCTTTGTATTTTAGATACTACTTCATAGTGCTATTATGGGAATTAAATGAGATGACGATCCAGCTCAACATACATGCAATAAATCTGCATCACTCTGATGTTACTAAAAATAGTGAGTATGGTGGTTAAAATTTTCCCCTATGAGAAAAGGCTTTGAAAGAGAATCAGGGTTTTATTTTGTTTGGGGGATTAATTTTTTCAAGCAATGAGGATCTGATGATCTTATTTTGATGATCAGAGTTCTATGAGCTTTGGTACCATAAAGTTCAAAACTTACTTTGTTTGGTTCTCGCAAATCCTCTGGGTGGCAGTGTGACAGGTGAGCCTGGACCTGGACAGAGACTGAGTTAAAGGCAGATTTGGAAGCTTCCTTCCAGAGGAGAAGAGTTTAAAGACCAGCTGCCAGACTGCACTGTGAAGGAGACACCTGAGTGGGCCAGGTGTGCAAGCAGCAAATCTAAGTGAATCCATCTTCCTTTCTCTAATGTTATTTCATTAACGTTGTATAAGTGGTATCATGCAGCATGCTAACTGTTGGACTGGCTTTTTCCACTCATATAATTGGATATTTTCACCCATTGGAGATTTGTGAAGGTTACCACATGCATCAATCATATATTTCTTTTTATTGATGAAAAATATTCACAGATATTTAACCATTCACCCATTGATGGACATCTGAGTTGTTTCCAGTTTTTGGCTCTTACAAATAAAGCTGCCGTAAATATATGTGTACTGGTTTAGGGGTGAGCATAAGTTTTATTTCTCTAAGATAAATGCTCAGGAGTACAATTTCTGGGCCATATGAAAGTTGCATGCACAGGTTTTTAAGAAATTGCCAAACTGCTCTGCAGAGTGGCTGAACAATATTACACAGCCACTAGCAATACATCAGTGATCCACATCTCTTGGTGTTACCTTGTTCTTTATGTTACACATTCTAATACGTAGGTATTGATGTCTCACTGTGGTTTTAATTTGCATTTTTAATGGCTAATGATCTTGAACTTGTTTTCATGTGTTTATTTGCATCTATATGTCTTCTTTAGTAAAATAGCTGTTAATATACTTTACTTATTTTCTAATGAGATTTTTTTTCTTCTCTGCTGAGTTCTTTGTATATTCCAGATTCTAGTCCTTAGTCAAATACATGGTCTGAACATATTTTCCCCTGGCCTCAGTTTATCCTCTCATCCACTTTACAGTCTTTCACAGAGCAAAAAGTTTTTAATTTTGCTGAAGTCAAATTTAGCAATTAAAAAAAAAATTGCTATTATGTCAAAAATCCCTCTCCTAGCCCCAGATCCTGAAGATTTTCTCCTATATTTTATGCTTTAAGTCTGTGATCCATTTTGAGTTAATTTGGGCATAAGATGTGAGACTGAGGTCAAGACCTTTTACTTTGCCTATAGATCTCCAACTGCCCTTGTAACATGTGCCAAAAAGTGTCTTTGCTCCATTGAATCCTTTTGCATCTTTCTTAAAAATAAGTTGGGCATATTTGTATGGGTGTATATCTGGTTTACCTATTCTGTACAACTGATCTATGTGTTATCCATACTCTTCCAATACCTCACAGTTGAGATTTCTATAGCTACACAGTAATTCTTGGAAATAGGTAGACTGATTTTTCCCACTTTGTTCTTTTTCAAAATTGTTTCAGCTTTCTAGTTCCTTTCCTATTCCTTATACGTTTTATAAAAATCTTGCCCCAGCCATAGAAAGTCTTGCTGGGATTTCATATGAATTGCATTAAGCATACAGCTTAATTTGAGAAGAACTGACAACTTTACTACATTGAGTCTTCAATCCATGAACATAGTATATCTCCATTTTATTTTTTTTTAAAGATCTTCCTTGATTTATTTTGTTAGTGTTTGTGTTTTTCAGCACACAAATTCCACATTTCACTTTTTCAACAGTTGTTAATAATACTATATTTTAAATTTTGGTGTCTACATGCTCATTCCTAGTATTCAAAACTGCAATTGATTTTTGTATATTTATTCTGTATCCTGTAACCTTGTTGAACCTGCATATGAATTCTAAGGTATTTTTGTGATTCCTTGGAATTTTCTCTTTAGACAATAATGTCTTTTAAAAATAGGGACATTATTGTTTCTTCCTTTCTGATCTTATGCTTTTTATTTCATTTTATCAAGAAATCAAATAATAAGAAATACTGGTGAGGCTGCAGGGAAAAAGGAACCCTCTATATTGCCAGTGGGGGGTGTAAACTGGTACAACCACTATGAAAATCAGTATGGAGACTCCTCAAAAAACTAAAACTAAAAGTTCCACTTGACCCATTTATTCCCCTTCTAGGTATCTTTCCAAAGAGTTAAAGACATCATATTACAGTGATCCATGCATGCCTATGTTTATAGAAGCATGATTTATAATAGTTAAATGTTAGAAACAAGCTATATGTCCATCAACAGACCAATGGATAAAGAAAATGTTATATTTACACACAATGGAGTATTATCCTGCCATAAAGAGAGATAAACTTGAGTCATCTGTAGGAAAATTAATTCTCTTTGAGACCATAATGTTAAGTGAAATAAATCAGACACACATGCTTAAATATTGCATGATGTCTCTTATATGAGAAACTCAAATTATAAGTAAAAAGCAAAATAAAAGGTAAATAATAGAAAGTAAGGAGGTAGAGATTTCTCAAATGGGAAGGAGATCCAGAGATAGATGGAGGAGGAGGACAGGAAGAGGAAGAGGATAAAAAAGAATTAAGATGTGTTATGTACATGTACCAGCCTCACACAAGGGATATAAACATTATATACTACCCACGGGTACTAATAAAACAAACAAAGAAACAAATGCTTGGGACACAAATCTGACATCTAAGCAATCTCCTGGAGCTGTTTCACTGGGGTTTGGATATAAGAGAAAGGATCCTTTCTCCCCTACTATGGGAATGGTGGGAATCAAACAGAGCTAACTTAAAAAAAAAAAAAAAAAACAAGCAAAAAAACCCACTTCTCTGCAATCTTAAGCTTCTTTTTCTCTCTACTCTGACTTTAAAAGTGGGTAAGGGGCCACGGGTTGAAACATGAGTATCTCACTTGAAATGGGGGCAATGGCCTCATTGTCCTGGGCCCACAGCTTAAGGTAAAACTAAAATTGTTCATCTTAATACACTTTTGAATCATTCTTTCATCCACTGCCAAAATCATTCACAGAAAAGCCCCAAAATTTTTCTCCCATATGAAAAATAAATGGGACATTTGTCAAATTTTCTATTCTACTTTCTGAATATGGATTTACATTCAACTTCTGATGGTGAACTTATATTCACAGCAAGGAGAAGACTGTCTTCTTTGACCACCCTCTAGCCCGTCTCTTAACCGGAGCTCCTCATAATTATTTTTTTGGTTGTTTCTCACTCACTGAATTCAACAGAAAATAAAACAAGACCAGTATTGTTGAATTTTCCAGAGAACACCAATCATTTGACGTCACCCTGCTCAAAATGTACCCCAGGGTGATCTCCTATAGCACCCTTGGGACAGATAAAGCTGTCAGAGACTTACTTGGGGGTGGGGTTCACATTTGCTGGTTTTTTACCTTCTTGTCCTTTGAAGCCCATTTCATAGTTCTCTTTAAAACACACACACACACACACACACACACACACACACACACACAAAACCCTGCTTTTCTACATCTGATCTTAGCCAAAAGGCCAAGAAGCAACAATCTCTTTTTCTATATCCTGCTTTATTACTGTAGTGAAGCTTAGACATTGCCAACATAAGTACATCCTATTCAGATTTATGTATTTATTCAGAGCCCAGGTGTTAACAGCTTCCTAAAGTCCTGCGGTAAATACAAGAAACAACCTCAAACACTGTAGTTCATTTGAAATTTTAGTACTTAGTTGCTCACAACACAGTTGTTTTCAGAGGACTTCAGAAACTCTTCCATGTGCAGAGACACCAGTCCCCCCTCTACTCCTACAGTTTAAGTTCAAGTTTGCTGGAGGAGGCTCAGTGGAAGCAGCCAAAGTCCAAGTGATTTGGCCTGGCAAACTCCTGGTCTGAATTTAATCAGAGGCCTTGAGTTTTCAAACAGCCTAAACTTCTGTAGGCCATTTTTGTAATTATATCGGCGCACGCGTTTTCCCATTTCAGTAATAAAACCACAAAGATCTTTATGTTCACAGACAAATCTTCAGTATTGTAAAAGAAAGACAGTATGCAAATAGAAGCTCAAAAATTCCAAATAGGCAGACTTTTCAGAGTCAGTCAGCATGTGTGCCTTGGCTGGGAGCTCTCCTTTGCCAACTCCTTTACTCCACTCAAACACACATTTCATTCAGATGCAAGAGGCTTTATTAACAGAGATGCCTCTGCTCTGCTTTGATATTCTGAGCCCAACTGAACGTGACTGACCAAAGCTCTCCCCACACGCTGGACACCCATCTTTAATGAAGACCGGCTGAGGGCGCTGGCCTACGGAGGTAGGCCCAGCGAACTCTGACCCTTGGCTGGTCCATCAGAGCTAGGGGTCCACACCACTTCCTCCTAGGGGTTTTGTCCATGGAGCTAATTCAGTATAAGTTTGTACAAGGAAAGTAGAATTAAAATATTTCTGTTCCTTTTGATTACAGCAAAATCAACTGAACACAAAACATAGTTTGTAAGTTTTAAGTGTACAATCACAGACAGGCGCCACGAACCATGGATGCCAAGGAAACATAAATTAAGGTAAATGTCACAGTCAAATATACATCAAATTTAATGATACATGTTTAATGATATGCATAATTGCAGTATTAGCCCAACTGGATGGGAGGAGGTGCTGGAAATACAGTTTACCAACTTCATAAATCAGCTGCCTTTGGAGACCATCCAGCCTTACTTTTATTCCAGCTCCCCAAGAACAAAGAAATACTCCTTCACTCTCTCTCTCCGCCATCTGCAGGCCGAAGAACAGGCTGGGAATGGGAAATAAGGAGAGGTCTCTCTGCATAGCCCTTGCTCAGAGCTACCAGCAGGAACTCTTTCCATGGCAAAACCTCAGCACCCTGCATAGTGTGAAGGACAATTTGTTAAAATCATGACCTCTGTGAAGATGGAGTGTTTGTGTTGCAAGATGAGGGAGATTTGGCATTGCAGTGTGAGAGTCTGGGAAATTTACCCCAAGTGCATACTGGTTAAATGGTTTGTTTTTCAAAAGCCTAAGGAAATGGGAATTTTAAGGACTTTTGAGTTTTAAGGAAAAGGTGAACATGAATTAGAACCCGCCAAACCCATTCTTCTTCATTTAATATTTGCATCAAGGGCAGGCCCTACTCCTTCTTTTTCCTTCTGGACTTCAGGCACTCAGAGTTGGGTGAGCCAGCAGCTGGGATAAGATATCCACAGTCCAGCCTTGTGAGTCCAGTCCTACCCAGGACTGTTTTCCTAACTCTGTTTTGCTTTGATTGGGAGTGGGTGGGTATAAGAATGTTTATAGCCTGCTTAGGAACTTTGCTCGATGCCAGCTGCACCCAAGAAGAATTTCAGGATGCATTCCAAAATGAGAATACACAAAACTTTCCATCCAGCTATAATCATTCAAGAATATGAGAAGAAAATTTCCATCCTATCTGTGTTATAAATGACCCATGGAGGTTCTTTCCTAAAAGTAAACATGAGTGACACTTCTACTCATTAATATTGAGAATCTGGTCCTGTTCAAATGCCAGTCCAAATAAAGATAGTCCAAAGATAGTTCAGAGAAGTTATACTTCCCCCTACCTACTTTTGAATATTTTCTCATTTCCATGAATAATCATCTCTCTGTAAATCACATGGTGTGTGTTGATCTAATCAAAGGACTAAACAGACAGAGCCTGGGAGGAAGCCTTCTTGTGGACAGAGAAATGTTTTGTCAGATAAAAGAAAGAAGGGCCCCCAAATGGCTTTCCTGAAAAATGAAGATTATTTACATAGGGAGATGGTGTTTCAGAATAATTAGTCTCAGAATTGGTATACCATGGGATTAATGATAACTCATTAGAGTTCTATAAAACAGCACATATTATTAAGAGTAAAATAACAAACTCTGTAAGAAAAGTTCATGTATCCAATTATAGCATATGGTTTTCAAAGAGGAAACCAATTAAAGCAGCTGTACTGTAAGTTGATTCTGGAAGGCAGGCTCGTAATGAGTAATTACAGTAGTAAGCCTTCACTCTGCCACTGATTACTACACACACACACACTTTGTGCACACTTCGGGCAGTGCTTTGTTTATAGGAGGCCTAGATGTAAAGTTGTACTTGCTAACAGAGCCTCACAAACTTCTACCACAAAGTTGGTGTCAGGAGGCAGAAGGGATGTTGCTTTGTAGCTTAACCAGTTCCTACCAGGTTTTTGCTCTGTATTTAAAAAATGGTGTACAGAATACTGTTCTCACATCAGAGTTCATGAAATCTTGATTCCTGGTTCTGCTTCTTCCACTGCCCAGAGCTATGACTTTGGGCAAATCAGTTAATGCCCCCGTGGCTTGATTTGCTCTCCTACTGGGCTGCTCCCCAGTCCCTTGGGACTCGACATCAAAATCAACATCACAGGAGGTCATGGTGTCATTGTCCTTATCTTCCCACATCTATGTCCACAAATTCCGTCACACTCCTCACTCTACTTTGCCTCTCTGTATATTACGACTGATGCCAGGAGACCATAACGCAGAGATGACCTTGTGTGACCTTCAAGGGCAGATCATAGAGGCAGATGCCTTTGGACCTGAGCTTATGTGATACATCCTAACTATTTCTAAGATATAAAGTATCCACACACAGATCTAATATTCCCACCCTGGATTAACATGGAAGACAGTCAACTATCCATCGCTGTGAAATTAGGAAGGACAGAAATGGAACAAAGAGGACTATCTATCATAAAATACAACAAATTTTTCGCTTGCCAGAGAATATCCCTGAGCAATAGCTAGTGGTGACTAATTAGGCTGAAGGTTTGAGACCAGCACTGTGTTTGTAAAACAAAAGAAGAAACCACTCACCAACTCCAGACATTGCCGGTGGCCATAGGCAGCAGCATAATGGATGCTATTGTACCCCTCCTTGTCCCGGATGGACGGGTTTGCGTCATGTTGAAGCAGAAACTCCAGGCATCTGTGAGTGTGAAGATGAGCTGTTATTTTAGACAATATCTCTGGACAAAATGGAATGATTAATGTAAATATACCCTATTATGAATGCTCCACAAAATACTTTATGAATTTGTTTCTTTAAAGATCCTACTGTGATGAAGCTTTATGTGATGGAGGGGTGCGTGCGCGCATGTGTATGTGTGTGTGTGTGTGTGTGTGTGTGTGTGTGTGCGCGCATTTTGTAGTTGTCTTTACTTCAGTTTACAATAGCCATTCTAGATTCAGGAAAAGCTTTGGGAGCAAATGGGTAATTAATGTTTTTTTCTTCTCATCTTAAGGTACAGAACATGTCTATCATCAAGATTACTGAATAATAACATTTAAATCTCCACACTCAAAAGTTTAAATTGCAGCGGAAGTGGTGGTACACGCCTATAATCCCAGCACTTGGGAAGCTGAGGCAGGAGGATCCTCATGAATTTGAGGCCAGCCTGGGCTACATAGAGAATTCAAGGCCAGCTTGAAATACATAGAGAAACCATGTCTCAAAAAACAACCAAAAAAGTTGAAGTCTCAAATGTTACAAAGAAGTGGGGAGGTGTGTGACACATGCTCCCAATCCCAGCTACTCAGGAGGCTGAGGTAGGAGGATCTCGAGTTCAAAGCCAGTCTGGACAACACAGTGAGACCCTGTCTCAAAATAAAATAAAAAGGGTTGAGGGTTGCTCAGGGGTAGAGTGTTTGCTAGCCTGCATAAGGCCTGGGTTCATTCCCCAGTAAGAGAAAATGCTGCCAGGCTATTGCAAGTTGGCAAACCCAACAGAAAGAATATTTTAAACACTGCTATCAGAGACTAAGATTCAAAAGTTATAAAATGAAAATTTTAAATACAGTAAGAAAAAGCAAAAGAACAGAAGGACAGTCAGATAATAAAAAGATGATGGCAGGGGATAAATGCTTAAAAATGTTAAGGGAGCTTACACTGCATGGTTAGGAGGATGGCCTAGAACAAAATATTACATTTTAAAAGCCCTTTTCTGGCCTAGTTGCAGTCCTTCTGAAAGAGCCTCTGAGTTTGGAATGGGGGAGAGGCAGGACCCACGGGTGCCACACACAGTGCCGGGAGGTGCAAAGAGGGAGAAAGGACAGAGAAAGGATCAGGTGGCCCAGGGCCCAGCTCGCTGCCCCGAGGAAGAGCTGCCGGAGCAGGGCTCCCAGTGCATCTTATTTTGGTGACAGTGGGACAAACATCTGCACAAAGCCACGCTGATTGGATGTCAGACTCTCACTGAAGTCCTAAGACCCTGAATGTAACCCTGCCACAGACAGTTCCTGTGGTTCAGTCATAAAAGCTTCAGGGGCAGTTACCTACATTTTGGTATAAGGCAAAAGGGATAAATAAATTCCTAAACTGGTTCTTTAATTTCTAGAAAACTGATGAAAGAAATTTTTTAAAAAATCAAATACTCACTCATCGTATTTGTCCATAAATACTCCATAATAAATCAAACTTTTATTAGAGTCCTGCTGTCTTTGGGCATTGTACCTTATAAGGAAGTCCTTTTGTCTCTGGATAGGGTCCCAGGTATGACACACTGTAAAGTGAATTTGGCTCTTTAAATGAAATGGTTCCCTCCACAGGACAGCACGCTAGTCAGCATGCTCACCCCAACTTCTGAATGGATCTAAGAATGTGCTGATGAATTCAATTCATGATTTGGGAAGTATCTGGAATTGCTCCTAAAGATTACTGAACCCAGAATACAGCTGGATTATACAACTGACAGTATGATTATAGTAACAATATTCTCCACACAGCTTCTAAGGAGAGTAAATTTCATGTTTTAAGTGGGAGTCTTATCTTTTCTCCCGCAGAGTCCTGACATAAGTCGCCCTGTAAGGTAGGGAGGAAGAAGCCCTGCAGGCTGGGAGGGTTGGACAGAAGCCCATGGTGGGGGATCTGGACCTGGGGAGCAGCTCTCTTTTGCCGGAAGGAGCTCCAGCACCTCCTCTCCCTTTCTCTTCCTCTGCCATCCTGAGGCTGCTGGGGTGCCAGGGCAAACTCAACTCGCACTTCCCTGGGAGAGGCAGAATTTGCTTTCAGTGCCATTACTTTGAATTTTGGAGTGTTAGGCAAAACCTCAGTCAGTCTGCTCTCCTCATAGCTGGGTCTCATGTCCCTATCAGCAGGACCACACACTCTCACTGCCCTTCCAGCGTGCTCTGGCCATGCGTGGGCAGGGGCCTGGGCGAGGCAGGCAGCCCTGAGGGTGGGCACAGCCTCTGGGTCGTAGAGGACCAGGTTCCTCTGGGACCTGGAAACCACAGGCTAGGTGAGAGCAGCCAATCCTGCCCCTGTGAGGGAGACACTCAGGAGCCGGAAGGAGGTGGGGACAGGGCCCAGGCAGCTGTCTGCAGGGCGCAGGAGGCCTGCGTAAGCTGAAGTGCCAGAGACAGGGAGGAGTAGGGGAAGCACAGCTGTTCATGTCGTACCAAAGCCCCACGACCTGTATTCATAGAATCTGCAAGTAGCTCCCAAAGTCAGAGAGGCAGAGCCCAAGGCTGGAGGAAGAGGCCAAATTCATCAGGGTACAGGGCAGTCACAAATGACATCTGAGCTCGACAAGTGCGAAGAGTGCATTGCTAGAAAAAGATCCCTGTGTGGTGACAGCACGACTGGGGGAGGCACGGGACGCACAGCTTCTCCACTGTAGGCGAGCCCACGTCACTTCCGCAGACCCCAAGATAGGCAGGCAGCCCACGCAACAACCCCAAGAGCCAGCGGCTCATCCCTCCTCTCAGAAGAAACTTACAGTGCAGCTTCCTTCTCCTTCAGCTCCCTGGCTCTTTCAAGTTCTTCCAAATTTTCATGGGCATTTCCCAACACGGTCTTACTTTTCAGCATTAAGGGAGAGAAGAAAAAAATCACAATTAATTTTTAAAAGTGCAGTCATTCGTGGTCTTGATATACTTGTGTCTCAGTTATTTTTACCCCCAAAGAACGGGCACCACTGATTTTCACGGAGGATGTACATGGTTCTCCCCAAAGCTATCTAGTAAATCTGTTCCTGCTCCAGGAATCCAACTGGACACCCACATGTCTGTGACCAAGAACATTCCTGAGCCCCCGCCTTTCCGGAAGCACCCCAAAACTCCCCAAGGGAAAGAGGCACCTTGGTTCAAACTCCCCCATCCCAGCACATGCCTCGCTGCCCCCTTGAAGGTCAGCATCTCACTCGCTGGGAGTGGGGTCCCCTCACCCTTCACCCTCAGAACAACTCGCCCCCCAGGACTCCTTTCCTGTTCTCCACAGATGGAGCAATTCGCTCCCCCATCTCCTCCACCACCATCTTTTCCAAGGGAATAACACAGAGCCTGGCATATAGCAGGCACTCAACAAATGTGGGCTGAATTAATATCCTGAATTAATTCCCATTGAATTAATGGGCTGAATTAACAACCCATTACAGAATAATGGAGTCAATTTAACGGGCTGCCGTCTGTGATTTTTTAAATGAAATGGAATTGAAAATATCAGAACACACTACATGGAGCAAATGCAAATATGGTTTTTTGAAATTCCCATTTCTGCCTCACACGCATACATATGTGAACGTGTGTGCCGGGTCATGGTGGAAGATGAATTTCTTACTGTGGATCAGCATCTAAAATGTGTGAAGGGCCGAGGGTGTAGCTCCTGTGGTAGGACATATACTTAGAGTCAAAAATAAAATAACATTTTAAAGTGTTTGGAAATCGTTCCTCTACATCACAGGACAGCAGACAACTCAACAGTTCTCCAAACAGGGTCATCAGAAAGTATTCCCATGAAGGAGGCCTCGCCTTAAGTCTTCAAGAACAATTTCATGAACTGTGGACTCCTCCTCCCTCTTGAACTGGTTCTGCTTTCCATTCCTAGCCACCTAGAATCAAACACCAGGGCCACCCATTTCCTGTCCTCCAGCTGCCCAAAGAGCACTCAAGATCAGGTTTGGGACAAAGACCCTATCTCAGCCACCCTAAGGCTGTGATCTTGGGCCACTGGGATTGTGTACAGGTGGATGCTTTTGATGTATGACGTATATATTAATTAGCAAATGTAAGTTTTACAGCAAACGAAGCATCTAAGTGGTGATGATGAAAACTCTGGTGTATCCTGAATAAATTACAAAAGATTTTAAACGAACTGAAAACCTGGCCTTGATGGCTCCATCTGGAATCTGACCCAAAGAACACAGAAGAGAAAAACTAGTGCCGAGTAAAACTCGAACGTGACTCTAACTTCCTGGGCTCTGGAAGATAGATCTTCACTTGCGGTTCCCAGGAAGTGGCATGAAGAAAATTCAGCAGTGCCCTCTCCCAGCCCTCCCTCCCCACAGAGCAAATATAGGTGACAGAGGCCATCTTTACTTTCTGTCCACATCCGAGGCCGCAGCATAGTGCAGAGCTGTCCGCCCCCAGTCATCTGTTTCGTTGACGTTGGCCCCCGTGGTCACTAAAGTCTCAATACAGTGGAAATGACAATTTGCAGCTGCATAGTGCAAAGGGGTTCTGGAAAACAAATAGGAGCGCATTACTCACTCAGCCTGGAACAGAGCAGCGTGGACGCGAGCTCACACAGCAGGACCGCTCGGGTGTGGAATGCTCTCTGGCGCTCTGGGTGTGGAGGCCAAGGGATGCACCTTCCTTTGACTCTATCAACCGAAACTGAGACTGCAGCCTGGGGACTTCAGATGGACAGGCACAGTGCTGCTAATCTTTCTGTCCATTCCTAGTGCCTGCTCAGTTCGGGTCTATGTTATTGTTTTTTTGGACCATTGAAAGACCATCGCCATGGAATCCACCAAGACCATCCTCAGTCCTAATCAAGCTTCCATCCAATTCTTAATTTGTACAAATGAAGAATAGAGTCTTCTAAGGTCCAATCCCCACATATAACAATCCTGTTCGAAAGCCTTCAGTCCCCTCATTGACAAAGGCTTGATTCTTCAGCCTGGAGCTGAAAGCCTTCATGAGCTGTCTCCAATTCCTCTCACAGTGTCTCTCTCGGCTATGTGACTCATTAGTGTATCCCAAACCAATGTCCTGAGGGTTTCCGTGTCATGTCCACACCTCCTCTACCTGTGCTCACGCTCTACCTTCCACTCATCAGAACCCTGCTGATAACCGGGCATGGTGGCACATGCCTGTAATCCCAGCCCTCTGGGAGGGTGAAGCAGGAGGATGTAAAGTTCAAGCCCAGACCGGACAACTTAGTGACTAAGTGACAGTCTGTCTCAAAATAAAACTAAAAAAGGGCTGGGGATGTAGGTAGCTCAGTGTAAAGGCTCTGGGTTCAATCCCCAGTACTGCCAAAACAACAACAATAACAACAAGAAACCCTACTCATCCTTCATGCTCTAGAGGTTAAGTCTTTCTTTGTCTGAGATCACTCAGTACTCTGAGTCTCTTCTGAGCGCACACGATGTATGGCCTTGGTTTACATGATCAGCATATTGTCTGATCCTCTCCAATGCTCCTGAGGGCAGGCATGCAGGCTGATGGGAAGAGCCAGGCATGGACTCAGAAGCCCCAGCTGCAGTCCAGGCAGATCTGCAGGCTGGGCCAAGCCACAGGCTCCCTCCAGGCCTGGGCCTCCTCATCCTTACTATAACAGCTGTTCCCCAGGTCTTCACCAGGTCTAAAATTCTGTGTACATGTATAAGCCATGACGGTGCTTGGGCTCAGAGTGCTCATCTATTACAGAAGGCCACAGGCACCCAGACAGCCCAGGAGCTGCCACGAGAAGCACCCTAACAGGGCGACACGGCAGAAATATGAGGCGATTTGTTCTATCTTACTTATTTTTAGTTCTCATTTATTGAACAGTTTTTCTGGTGCGACTAACCATCTTCCAGGGAATAATATGCACAACACTAGAAAGTAACTGAAGTTCGACAATTCTTTACAATTTTCAAGTACAACTGTTTTGCGTTTTATAGTCCATTTCTGGGCTTGTTTACTACTTGGTTTTCTTCTCTTCAGTCCCAGAGAAAGACATTCTAAGTATTTCATATCCTGGATTGCCCATGTTTTGATGTTGGGCTGAAAATCATTAGGCATCAGGCACACGACAGCCTAAAGATAGAGAAAACAATGCCAGTGCTTGTCTCAGGAGACTCGAGGTCAGGAGGGAAAGAGGACAGGGACAGGGTCCCTGAGTGCAGGGTGATGTGAATTTCAGTGGTGGGGTACGTGGGTGCCAGGGGAGGACAGAGAAGGCACATTCCCACCAGGGCAGGGAGCTGTCACTGACATGAATCTGGAAGGATGAGGAGCCGTCTTGGGTAGGGTGGTAAGAGAAGAGATTTGAAGCAACCCTAAAGAGATGGAGTGCCCAGTGCGGGGAGGGGGGTGCTAGGGGAAAGAGTAAAGAGTCATGTGGTGCCTAGTGATGATTTCTGAACAACACGTTGTTAGGTGACTTTGTCATCGTGTGAACACAAACCTAGATAGTGTAGCCTACTGCACATCTGGGCTGCATGGGGCCACCATTACATATGTGGGCAGTGTTACCAGAAATGTCACTGGATGTATGCATGTGTGTGTGAAAGAAACACACAGCCGTGTACTAGCATCACGGCACAGTTTAGCTATACAAAGGACCATAAAGGTATAAGTCACACGGCCCATTGTAGCTTGTGTGTTAACGTACGGATATGTCTGAAAATTTATCCCAAGACAAAGTGTCTGACACATATGACAAAATCATCTAATCTTATGACCACATCCTGGGGTACAAGGGCGAATGTGTTCTGTTCTGCTACAAATGAGTCTCCTAAATTAGATCCATGGGAATAAAAAAAAATGAAAGAAACGAGACAAGTGGCTCCTCTAAGCAGAAGCCAAGAGAGGGGATGCTTTCCCTATGGCCAAGTCTTCTGGTTGGCATTTCCCTGTAGGGGCATTCCCGTCAGGGTGGGCCCCCAGGCCACGTCAGTGTTCACACGCCTCCTCGGCGGGCCACTTCCACTCCTTCTACTGAGGCCCTGAGGCGCAGCATCCTCATTACATACCTCCCACATTTGTCCTTTTTGTGGAAATCCGCTCCACTGCTCTGCAAGAGTTTTATACATTCCACATTACTAAAAAGACAGAGAAAACATCGTGAAGATGACAGTAAAGGGCAATTACTGGGGAATCTTCTCAAAGAGCTGTTTTCCACAGAGCACAGGCTCGGATGAAACCATAGCTCCAGGTTTCACATTTTGCTAACATGACACAACCTGAACACAGAGTAAGTGACACCATATGGTGAGAATCAAAAGTTCCTGCCTCAAAGCAAATAAGTTAAAGAGCTCGGTGGAACATCTCCAATTCTATGACTAAGGCATTTAATGATTATTATATGATTAAACCCTCCAAGGATGGTCTCATCATGTATCCTAAAATTAATTTTTCAAAACATCCCAAACTTAATGAAACAATCCTTCAACCTAATGTGACTAACTTCATGTTGCATTAAAAAATGAGCTACAGAACATGCACATTTCCTTTTATCATAGCAGAAAAAAATTCCCCATGATCACCACTTTCAACTCAAAATTCCTTAGTGGAAAATAAAACAGCACATTTCCCTGCTTTTGTGAGCTGGGTAGATAAATATGCAGAAGCAAGGCTGAAGATGATGTAATGGAGAACAGTGATCTTCCAAAGCTCCTGGGTCTTCCACCAAAGCAATGAATCATGAGTGGTAGAGAGAGAACCTACTGATACATATGTTCCCCTTGAAGGACATGTACTGCAATATTAATTTTAATAGGAATTCCAGACATGGATTCAGAATGGCAAATTGCTACTTGATGGACAAGTCTGATATTGTGAAAAATGCAGACGAACAGGCAACCATTCATCATTGTTCTGAACTTGGGATGCTAAGAAGTGGCCTGGGATGTATTGTTTCATTATAATTTAAATGAGAAATAATGATCTCATTGCTGATAAGCCTGAAAGGGCTCTCCCCACTCCACCTCCACCCTTCACAGCCACCTTTCTCAGAGAACTAGCTACTCAGTCAGGAAACGGGAGGGCAGGATGCCTGTTGGCAGGAAGCACCTGTCTCCTCCTGCCAGTGGCCAAGGGTCAGAGGCGGGGCGGCTGAGTTTTGTGGCTCAAGAAGCTCATTTATCTGGGGGTCTGGTGTGAGGGAAGGGGTCTCTTTTAAAAATGCAAAATTATGAAACCAAGACCGGGTATAAGACTTTAGGATGAACCCTGAGCCTACAGTATCCCCCTCTGCTAACTGGGCGACACCCTTGGCAATGCACAGATGGCAGTCAGAAGCACTGCTGTCCCTTAAGGACAAGGACATGAAGAGCCAGCCTCTTGACCACACGAGCTTATCCAGGATGCCAGGTTTGGTCAGCGCAGGGTCATCTATCAACAAGTTATTGATCAGAGCTGTAATCTGACCAATCTGAGGGGAAAAGGACAATAGCTGATGAAACATAACAAAAAGGCCTATTTGCTATAGGAGCTGGGCTGACATTTTTTCTTTGGAAGAACAAAATGCAAGTAATCTGGTGATATTTGGTAGAAATGATTCTTACCCAATTTACTAAGGAAACTGCCTTTGGGTCACAGACAACTTCAGTCAATCAAGATGTACTATGTCACTAAGCCATGTGCTCCCAGGACAGCTCAGTACTCACCCTCCTGCAGCAGCAGCGTGAAGGCACGTTCTTCCAAATTTATCTGGGGTATCTATTTCAAAGCCTGCAGACAGCACGTGCTCATTACTAAACAAGGACACTAGGCTATACTTTTGTCCTAGTTAAACCACAAGAAACATTGCAGAGACAGAAAAATCAGTTAGTAGGAAAACCAGAAGGCAAGCAAGTGTAGTCAGAAAGAGGTTGTCATGGAAACAAATGGTAACTGCTCAAGCGTGGCAATTTCACAGGAAGCGCCACAAAGTCAAGAGGGGTTTATTCTCACACTCAGCCCTGCGTGAACCACAGCCCCATTTTTCAATTCCAGGATAGAAACTTATGAGACTGATTTGAGATAAGTAGGGCAACAGATAGGCAGACAGAACACACGGAGAAACACGGACGCCAGAGGAGAAACCCTAACATTGCAGGGAGTAGATGTTTGCCTCAGTGTGTTCCAATCTTTCTGTCGTCTAAGGTCTGGGGGGCAGGCTTTCACGCAGGGATTATTTTCAGATGTACCAAAAGCAGTGAAAGCAGGTCAATTACTTAAAGGGGAAAATCTGCCTCTGGAATGCTGATGAATTGATTTGGGAACAATCTCCACCTTGCAGACCCCTGCCACTTCTGTAGGCCTAGGAACTTACAGGGAGGCTGGTGGAAGCAGTGGTAGGAAACACTAGGAAAGCTCCAAATCGGAAAGAATTTCTTGGTTCCAACGAGCCTCACATTAAAAAACAAAATTAAATCTAGTTGGAGGGGAATCAGGCTTATTGATTTTTCAGTGCCTAGGGAGTAAGAAGGTAACCTGATATTTTCTACCACTAAAATGTAGAGGATTTGGGCCTTTTCTTTTTTGGTACCAGGGATCGAACTTGAGTCCTTGAGCTAGCAAGGCAGGCTGCGGAACCACTGAGCTAGATCCCCAGCCTTGGGCCTTTACTTTTTGAATAATATTCAACTTTAAGCCACCATTTTAAGCCTCAAAGACTTTTTTGTTTATGACTTAAACTTCCTATGCAGCCTCTCTTTCGTCCCGGCTCACTCAAGCTTTGGCTGAAAATCAGATGGGATTCCCATCCCATGGTAGGGGTGCTGACATGCTAACAGTCTCACCCTGAGGACCAGCGAGGGCTGTGGTGTGCATTTAGCTGCGGGGCCACCTTGTCCTCAGAAGTCATGCGACAACAAGAAGCACAGGCAGCCACGCGCCGGACCAGACACTTGAAGCCATGTGACTCAGGTACAGGACACATGAAGCCCATCTCCGGCAACAGATTCACTTACCTGATGACAAGAGCTTTCTGCAGCAGTCAGAGTGGGCATTTAGGGCGGCTAAATGTAAGGGGAACATGCTATGGATCCCACACCTGAGGAGGGAAAAAAGAGCAGCTCACGATGACCGGTACATGCAAAAGGACACCGCCCCCTTCCGCAGTCCTGGGCGGAAAACCAAACCCACAGAGGGGCCCTGAGTGAGGTAATTCTGTGATCCTTTCATTCCATAAATAATGATGCAATTGCTTTCAACCTTAAAATAATAAAACCCTAGGTCGAAACCAGAATTAAAAGCCTATAACCATAGGAATATAAGTTTTAAAGAAAATTTTGTTTCACATAAACAATAAGTTTTTAAAATCAATTCCCCCCCATTTCCTTTCAGTGTGGTGATGACACATCTCATTCGTTCACTTGCCTGCTCATCTACTCACTTTCTAAGCATCCCATACTATGCTGAGGCCGGAGGTGATTGCTCTGAGCAAGGCAAACCCAACTGCAAAGTAAGCAGCTTTACACCTCAATTTGATGAACAAAGTTATTATTGACCTAATTAATATGTGCCGAGCACTGCCACGAGTTAGTTATGACAACATTATTAAAAATAAAAATATAAATGAGAATAAAAACTAATGTTTACATTTTGCCAAGTGAAATTTCCTCTTCCTAACAGACTTCTAACGTTAGCCCAGTCACAAGATCACAGGACTAAGAAGCATCCCTGTGCACACACCCCACTGACGCAGCATCCAGAAGGAATCCTGAAGAGGCTTTGTTAGACTGTCCCTTCAGGCCAGGTGGGGGAATCAGGAAGGCTGAGCCTCCTCTCCCAGAGCAAGGACCCTAACATCTCATTTTAATCAAATAGCACGCTTCAGATTTTAAAACGCTCTGTGTCACAAGTGTGAGCCCGTATCTGTTTACACCCTGCAGCACTCATCGCCCGTGTTTCTTCTCGGGCACAAGGTGGCCTGTTCTCAGGTCCCGTGCTTCACAAGGAAGCACACATGATTAGAATTTGTAAGGCTTTGGCTACATGGAGTTTATATGCCATCTCCAAAGTTATTATGCATGTGTGTGTAAAAGCCTGGAAATATATATATGCTTATATTTCATGGTATTCAGTGTTCTGCAAAATCTGTGGCTATCAGCATGTTTTTCCTGATAAGTTCTGTTTATTGTGTCTCTGTTCCATTTTCCCTGTAAGACTTCTCTCCCACATGGAGACTTTCGGGCCAGCGTACATAATAGCTGGCATCCATCAAGAGATGCAATTTGCCAGTCTTCCAGAACTGCTTATAATTGCCTCTCTCCTCCATTACAACAAAGACTCTGACAGCTATTGCATCAGTGATGACCTTGAAGCTGATGGAAAGGACGCGGGTGTGGGGGAGGGGAGGGAAGGCTTTCCTGGTTATGCTGTTATTTATATTGTTCCCTCTTGATTCAATAGAAACACTATTTTAAAACATGTGTAACATGTTTTAAAAGCTTCTTACTAAATGGAACTTTAAGCTCATGTGATTTTACCAAACCACTTTATTTGTTTTGGAGAGTTAAGGCAAAAATGTGTGATTAAATATCTCTGGATTTTTAGAAAAAGAAAATGAGTAAGGTATGTTCTAGGATACTTTTAAGTTCCTAAAAGAACATGACTGAAATCAAAGGCTGGATTTGTTTAAATCTTCCATATTCTTTAAATACACACACATCCATACATGCATACATATAGTACATAAAATATATATTTTTATACAAAATAATACAAGCAAACAAATTAGAGAAAATAGCATCAAACTCTATAAGTAACCAACCTGGAAAAACAAAGGCATAAATAATAGTATAACACCAACAAAACCATAATATATTCCATAAACTTCATTACCAATGCTTCTAATCAACCTACATTACCTAATTATTTCCTTTTTCCATTGCTTTTTATAAAAGAGAAGATAGGAGAGCTAAAACGACTCTGATTTAAAATGGCTAGGGCTGGCGATTTAGCTCAGGATCACCTGCTTCTCAAGCGAAAGGTCCTGAGTTTGATACCCCGTCCCAGAGGAAAAAAAAAAAGTAACTAATTTAAAATGACTAGCAAAAATTTCATTTGATACATTTCTTATTGCACTGTTAATAAAAAGTTGCCACTTCAGTGTAAGTTTTAGAAATATACTAGTGTAGACTCAAGTATTATTAGTATTTGAACTAGACTGTGATACCATAGTTTAAATAGTAAAACTAAATATTGTAAGAAAGAAAAGCAAAATTCAGAATCTCTGAACATGTCAGAAATGATTCACACATTTAAAAATAAACTACTCCTTTATTGGAAAGACTAGATAACCTTTAGCAGGAAAATCAAGACTTGGCTATCTTAGTCAAATAAGCTTCCTTCTTACCTCATCAGGTATACATCAATGAACAATAAGAATAAAGATGCCAAATAACCCTAAAGTTAACAAGGCCTAAGTTACAGGAAAGAGGAGACCAATTCCAATTAAATTGCTATATTTACTTGACAAGTCATAAAATTAATGGAAGCCATTTGTATTTAGCCATTTCTAATTCAGCTATTAGCTGCCACCTCCTACCCAGTTATTTTAGGACAAAAGGGGCCTGAAAGACTGTCCTTGTTGAGACTATCAGAGGCAAAGGAAGGCCCAAGCACTCCTCTTGGCATCAGGAGAAATGCCAGTCCCTTTCCATGTCCAGTCTTTTCTAGAGCCTTCCCTTCAGACCTCATGGGAATGGACACTGTAATTATGGTGGTGAGGTTGGAAACTGGGTTTGAGCCCTAGTTTTGCTACTTCCTATTTGATCTTCTGCAAGTGAATAATGGTTCCTCCTCAGGAAAATAAAGATAATTATAGCGACTATATCACACTGATCATAAAGACTCATTGATCCAACGAGTACAAAGTGCTAGAGCACCTGGTACACAGAAAACCTTTCCCACTGGCGTTCTTACGATTATTTTTATTAGCTTCATTGCTAATCAGCAGCCTGTGCATTTTGAAGCTGTAATCAGCTTGTTCTTCCTTAAAATCAGGGATGTGATTAGAAGCTGAGAGTAGATTGTAATCCACTAGCATTTCTGTTATTTCTCCATCTTTCTAAATCCTTTCCAATACTTACCTCCCAACTCTCCTAGAGAAGTGGGATTGGCTTAGTTCTGTCCCACTCGGTGGGCAGGACAATAGCATTTCCTAATTATGGAGGAGGAGGAGGTTATGATTCTTACCTAAATTGTTAGCCTACACCAAAATACCAAACCTCTCCTGAGTTTCATCTGTGCCATTCTACACATTTGTTATGTGCCCTAGGTTTCAAATATGCGAGTACAGCTGACATCAGTGAGACCTGGTCCTTTCTATCTGTAGAGACAGAAAGTAGACCCTTCTGAGTAAGTCCAAACTAACTCGGTGAGGCAGCCCCTTCTGGGTCAGGCCACTGCCCAAGCTATGGGTCATCCAGGATCTCAGTGACCTCTTTCCAGTCCCCTCAAGAGCCAGGCTCTGTCCTGCCCCTGGCTTTTGCACATGCTAGTCCCTCTGCCTGAAACTCTCTGCTTCTCACCAGGTTGCTCAAAGTAGAAGTGCAAACCTGGGGTCGCTGGAAATAGCTCTGGACTCTCAAGAGTTCTCTGTCAGGATTTAAAAATTGTCCTTTCCTTTTTACGATAATCTGAAACAACTGACACAAGAACATATCTGGGCTCAGCTGAATGACCCCGTCACCGCCACACACCTCTACCAGATATCAGTGCCGTATCGGGATTTGTGATCTCATCGTGCCGACCAGTAAGGGTGGTCTTACTAGACAGGCAGGTAGGTCTCCAATTCCTCTCACTTCATTTCCTACACACGCAGACTCAAGTGCACACTCACACGCACACACTCATAATCGCTGCCTTATCTTCAGCTATGCTGTGATGAAGAAAGCAGATGCGGCTCATCACGGCTGGGTCAGGGTTCCTCCTCTGTGTCCTTTCCACACAGCCAGCGAAAGGCAAGGCTACTTGAACAACTGTGCCATTCCCGAGGCACTGCTACTATGGGGTGGGTTTGCATAAAAAGCAAAGTAGTTACAAGGAAAGAAACTTTGTGCTTATTGAGTTAAATGGGGTTTTCAGGAAATTTTAAATATATAATGGGCCATTTATTTTTAATCCCTAAAATGGGTTTAAATCTAGAGAAAAAAATCAGAAACTCATGGCTGTTTACCAAACTTCCCCAGTTAACTCAAGATGAAAAAATATACCACTGAAATTACTATAATTGACGGGCAGGTTGGTTTGAAGCCTGGGCATTTTGATCTCCAGCTGTGGGCAGTGGGCTAGCTGGGACTCCCTCCCTGCAGAACCCAGAAGGGCCTGCTGAGGCCTAGCGCAAGGCAGATCCTCTTCACTTACTAAGAGCTCCGGCTCAGGGTGGATTCCTCCCTCTCCTGAAAGGAACCCCACTGTTGGTCAGCATCTGTTCTCTGCAGGTCCTCCACCTTGTCCTTGGCCCAAGACATCATCTCTTCTTCCTGAAACACTGGCACATGTTTCCAGCTTGCATGGCCTCTGGTCTGTGGGCGGCCATCAGTGTTATCTCTAGCACAGGCCCTTCCCGGCTCACTCTAATTTCTGTTAACAGCTTCCAGATAGCTCAGGGTGGAATCCAGTTCCCAGGCAGGACATGCAAGGTCCTCCAGGGCACAGCTCTTCTTGCCTGTCCACCTCATTTCTTCCCAATGTCTGATTACCTGCCTTTGGAATCCGCTTTCAAACCGTTGGCATGTTTGCATCTTCATAAGGCTGTTCCTTTCTCATCGACAATCCTTCCATACTCTCCTCTCCTTTTACCCCATGTGCTGTCCACCTACACACTCCTACAGCCTTCCTCCTGCCGACATGCATCTCTTCTGGGAGCCCCAGAGCCAGTGGGTCTCTGCTCCCTCAGCCTGCTCCCAACTGCCATGGTGAAAACCCTCACAGTTCTGCTGTTTGCGCTCATAGCACCTCGGCTAAGTCACCACACTGGGCTCTGGGGTCACTGGGACTCAGTTGACAAGGTGAACGGTCCCATGCTCCAGGTCCAGGCAGAAGGCCTGCCCTCTGAGACTGCTGTCCATCGTGATCTCATGCAACTTCCCTGGGCCATTTCCCTGCTGGCTCACTCTCAAGAGACTTTCAATTCTGGGCTGGACATGTAACAGAATTTCTAATACCCACTGCCGCAGGCTGTTCTACAAACCCAGTTAAGTCACCTGCAGTCCCTGGGGTCAAGGCTAACTCCTTACTCAGGTGTTCAAGGTCCTCTTTGGTTTGGTCCTATTACTTATTAAGAGATGAAATACCAGCATTTATTGCCAGCCTACTGTGCACCAGGCATTGTTCAAAGAGCCTCTAACAGGGACGCTGCCTAGCAGCCATCACATGTGTACTGTGTGACCAACGCACCCCCACCCAGACCTCTCCAAGCTGGGCGAGCACCTCGTAGCCCCTCTAACAAACCCAGGAGCAGGTCATTATCACCCGGTCTTCACCAGAGGAAATCAAAGCCCAGAGGGCTGAGCAATGGGCTCAAAGGCCCAGGGGAAAGCAGGGCAGACCTGGATGGCAGCTACCACATGGTCCCGCCGCAGGCAGAGCGTGACATCACCACGCTCAGGGCATGATGTCACCGCAACCTCCCCTCAGAGCATGACGTCAGCGCACACCCCTCGGTGCAGGCGCCCTGGCCCCCTGCACTCCCCAGGTCCAGCTCTCCCTCGCGTCCCCGCGTCTGCTGTCCTCCACCGGTCCGCCGCAGTCTTCATCTCTCCCACCCTCAGCGCTCCTTCCTGCCCTCCTGTTCACACCTCACTGCCGTGTGGTTCTGAACCGTGGGCCCGGGCCCCGCCAGGTCACGGCCTCCCGCGGCCTGGCACCCACGGTTACCACGAGGGGCCCAGGGCCCTGCTCGCTGCTCCGCGGACCTGACGGACGCCGCCCCGCCACGGCCAGCCCTAAAGCCTGCAAGAAGGCCGCGTCGGTCCCGAGTTGGCCCAGCTCCTTCTCGTGTGGAGCCGCGCACGCTGGAGGACAGAAGAGCAGCAAAGAGGAATAAAAGTCGGCTCTCAATCAGGGCCGCTGCCGGAGGAAACCGGCTCCTGGCTCCTCCTCGGTCCGTCACCCTAGGGCCCTGTGGCCAGAGTGGCAGGGTTCGCCGACTGCGGCAGCCACGCGCGCCCGTGACCTACTTGGCAGTGTCGGCCCCGCTGGTGATCAGCGTGTTAATCAGAAGCTCGTGGCCGTAGCGCGCAGCCACGTGGAGCGGAGTGTTGCCGTCCTTGTCCACGCAGTCGATCTCGCCCCCTGAAAGACATTTTAACACGCATCACGTGGAGGCCCGGCCAGGTCGGCGCCAGGTCCCGAGCTGGTCACTGGTGTGGCCCAGCACAGGCTGCTCCGCCCCAGTGGACGTCACTGCTCACCACGGTTTTGAAAATCTCTCCGTATTGCCATGGTTAGGGATCTAAAGACTTACAGCGAGATTGCCGATCCAAACTAACAATATAAGCTAATTCCACGAAGTGTGACTCAAAGAACCAAAGGGAATAGGGAGCTCAGGAAAAGACTTCATGTGGTTTCATGATCTAGGTTAAAATATGCACGAGTAAAAGCACAAAGTATAAGCTGAAAATGCCTGTATTTATTAAAGCTATTGTTAATTTTCCATAATTCTTTCAATAAAGTAGTTTCATCTAGTCTTATTTTGCCTTCGTTTTCTCCCAACTTTTTATTTCACATTTTTTCCTCTCCTATGTGTGTGTAAAGGCAATTAACCTATTTATTCATTTGTCTGAGGAACCATTTAAAAATAAGGCAGACACCATGACATCTCACCTCAAGCATGTTTCTCCTAAGAACAAAGACAGTTCCACACACGAACACGCTCCATCACTGTGCCCAGGAACTGAACACTAGTAAGGTTTTGAGCAATGTACACAGCACACTCCAATTTCTCCAGTGCTCCCAAAATGTGCTTTATAGCTGGTTTTGGTGTTGATAAATCTGGGATCCAATCAAAGACTCCAAGGGCAGTTGGTTGTCATGCTTTTTCAGTTTCTATTAATCAAAAGCACTCTTCCTGCCTTTTACTTCCTCATTTTTCAGCTCCTGCCTGTGGTTGATATTTTTCGGAGACCTGACCGGGTTGTGCAGGACGTGTGCATATGGAGTTGCCCCAGGGTTCCCTCACTGTTAGGTTTGGGCCAGGCTCCTCCCACCACAGTTCCTCAGAGTGCATGGGGCTTCCTGGTGCCATCGCTGGTGAAGCAGTGTTTGATTCTTGGCCCTGGGTACAGTTTCAGGATGGCTGGAAATGGATGGTGGTGATGGTCACATAGCGTAGATGTAATTATGCCACTGAACTGTTCTCAGACATGGTCATAATGGCAAGTTTTATGTTATGCGTACTTTACTTCAATTAAAAAAGAGAATGGCTAGCACATTCTAGAGCAAAAATGTCTCTTTTCCCCTTTGTAATAAAACAGATTTTGTGGTGGTACTTTGAGACTGTAAATATCCAGTTTCCAAACACACTTAGCCCTGGTGGCTTTAGCATGGATGGGGAAGGAACACTTTTTCCACAAGTGGCCTGAATTCTTCATCTGTGTACCTCTAGTACCATTTTGACATATGGTTAGGTTCCTTTGATTCTGTGTGTAATACAATTTTTTACAAGACTTGATTCATTTTATTTAATTAACATGTAAAATATTTATATGTTCCAAAAGTCAAAAGCATATTTTTCAAAAGCCTCATTCCTATTTCCTGTACTTTGTCCTCATCCACTTCCCACCATAATCATTAGTTTTAGTTTACATTTCTTGTGTTTCTCTTTCCAAATACCTCCCCCCATCCTGGAACTCACTCTGGGGATTACTTCCTGAAGGTGACCTCTTTTTTGTGTTGCGTTGTTTTCCTTGTCATCAAGGTGCAAGTTTTGTGCATTCATGTCCTGAGGATTAGGCTGCCACACCTGGCTGTGCTGGGAGCAATGCTGTGACTAACCTCATGCACAGGCATGCATACGGTTTCATATTTGTCACATGTACCTTAGAGCAGTGGTAGCGAATCTACGGCACACATGCTATTTGTTTTTCTTTTAAGACAAAAGATATTAATGTAGAGCTGTTTTTTCTAAACTAAAACCTCAGCATTCAGGTTTAATTGCAGTGTTGGCACTTTGTAATAAATAAGTGGGTTTGGGTTGCAGTTTGGGCACTCGTCTTCAAAAGGCTCTGCGTTGCTGCCTTAGTGTAAATGCCCTCAAAGGGGATTTCCAAGTTCGAGGATGAAGGAAGCTGTGGTTTTGTTAGATTATTTTTTCTTTTTTGCCAAATGTTCTGTGTAGAACTCTAACCAGCACTGTAGGAGGGGGGCCTCTCCCTCAACCCCCTTGTCCAGCTTTTAAGTATCTGCCATCTGATGAGCAATCGCTGATATTACAGGGGAATTTTCATTTGCATTTCTCTTAATATGAAGGAAGCTGGACATGTTTTCATATATTGAAGCACCACTGATCTTTTTCTGTGAACTGTTTCTCATGCCTTTTGCCAATTTTTCTAAATGTGTGTGTGATCTTTTATACTTTGATTTTCAATAGCTCTTAAACATTTGGGAGATTACACACTTATCAGTAATGCATTTTACAAATATTTTTCCCAAGATTTTTTCTTTTTTGATTTTTCTTTTAATTTATGATGTTTATATCCTGTAAAATTTTAAAATAATTTATAAGTCTTTTATTTTATTTGGATTGTAAGTCATTTTTAGGAAGGCTTCCTCCACATCCTGGTAACAAAGAAATTAACGTATTCTATACGGGAAAGGGTCATTTGTTAGATTGAAACATCTGATCCATTTGGAGTTTATTTTGGTGATAGTGTCTCAGTTGGCTGCCTAAATAAATATTTCCTGAATGCTTGAAAGAATCAAAGTCCAGAAAAGGGCTTGAACAATTCACAGAGACAGAAAGTAGATTAGTGGTTGCCAGGGTCCAGGGGAGGGAGGAATGGGGAGTGACCACTAATGGTCTGAGGTTTCTTTTTGGTACGATGAAAATGTTCTGGAATTAAATGGTGATGGTTTGGGCAACATTGGGGAAATATCAAAATTCACTGAATTTAATAATTCACTGCTTTAAAGTGGCAACTCATGATATATGGATCATACCTCAATTAAAAATAAAGAATCCAATGAATGCTACAGAAAAAAGGAAGTAAGAAGAGGTAGGCACACCAAGGGAAAGGGAGTCAAGGTGGGCAGTTTTGCTTCTCTAAGCTGAGAGGCTCTCGGCTTCAACAAAACACCTATGTGTGGGTCTCAGAGCAAGGCATTCTGAGGCTCTGTTACTTGGTTTTCCTGTCCAGGAATACATCTCTGCATCATATGGAAAGCTTTAAATTCATGATTGTCAAATTATGCTCTTAGGTAGCAGATATTTTAGAGTAGATCTTATTAGAAAATTATGCTTTATGAAATACTGTTCAAACTTCCATCAATTTTGACCTTACTTTCATTTTGAATTATATCAAGCTAAAGTAAGCTACATTAAGCTAAGAAACACTAATTTAGTACTATATTGTTCAGCGTATATGTCTAAGCTATCCATAGTTATATATGCCAGAATAAGGAATATAAAATCCTAAGAAATATATATAGTTTTGGAAGCTGGGCATGGTGGTGCACATTTGTGATCCTAGTACTCAGGAGGCTGGGACAGGAGGACCACCCATGAGTTCGAAGCCAGCCTGGCCTACATCGTGAGTTCAAGGTCAACCTGGACTACATAGTGAGACCTTCTCTCAAAAAAAAAAAAAATAGCTTTGGCCAATCCAGAAAAATATTATACATTTATTTTAAATAACTTATTCATGATTGAGATAGTAATTTTCTCATTGTAGAATATTTTGGAGATTTAGTAAAATACAAAGAAGACATAGAAATCACCCATAAATTTACTAATTATTCATGATAGTACAGTATTGATATTCTGAAATATTTCCAGTTGGGTACAGTGTGTATGCACACGTGCATGTTTATTTCCACACATGCACACATGTACAGAATTTTCCCATGGTTGAGGTCATGGTATAGAGGGAGTTTTGTATCCTGCCTTTCCCTAATGTCACCTCACAAATAATTCCCATGTCATTAGTTTTTTCATTAACATAAATGAGTGTATAATAGTGGTATTTAGAGAATTTACTAAGCAACTCCCCAATCACCAGGCATTAAGGCTATTCCCAAATTTCTGCTATTACAGAAACACAGGAATGCACAGTTCAGATCAACACTGTCCTCCAAAAGTGTCATGTGTTGGAGGTGGGCCTGACTGGAAGAGACAGGTCACTGGAGGTGTGACCCGGAAGGGTGTAGTATTGTCACCGCTCCTCCCCATGCTCTGCTTCCTGCATCCTGCTGCCATGTGGAGAGCAGCTTTCCTCCGCCAGACCCTTCTACCACATTATTTCTGCCTTGGATCAAACTGAACCCTCTGCAATGTGAGCCAAAATAAACCACTCGTCCTTAAGTTATAGGTGTTGGGTATTTTGTCCTAGTGATAGGAAACTGACTAATACAAACACCTTTACTTTCCCTCAGCAATATTTTTACAAGTAAAACTCATGACTCAAAAGTATGACCATTTTTAAGGCTCCTGATAAGACCCTAGTAAAGAGCTTTTGAATACAAACACTGTCTTTCCTCAAATCTTTATTTCTACTGTACAGCAGTTATATTCAAAACAAGATGATAAATAAATAGGCTATGACCATTTCTGTGAAAGTAACGGTAATAATTACATATCTTTACATATACTTTCCTAAATACATAGAACAATGCAGAGGTTTCGCCAAACTGTCAATAGAAATCCTGGGGGTTGGGGGTCATGGGAGAGCTGTTTCATGATTTCATTTTAGCTTGCAGTGGGCATGTACTAATTTTGTAGTCAGGAAAAATAATAAACCTAGTTATTGTGACATGGGAGGGACCTAAGAGATAATGCCCTATAATCTGATTTTAGAAGCGCCCAATTCATTTTTATGATTTGATGGCAGCTTTGAGGCAGGCAGCCACGTGGTCTCCATGATAACCAGGTGCCTGTGTCTGTCTAGCACTCCCCACTGTGCTCTTCCTGAGAGCTGCGAGCACGGGGTTGCTCTGCACGGGTGGGTGCACGGCAGGTGCGATGGGGGGGCCTCGGTCTTTGTGGAGCCTCTGCCCTTGACAACACTACTTCCCTCCACATCCTTCCCAGCAAGAGTCACCAAACCGCCTTAAGATGCACCAGGGTCTCCAGATTTGCCAGCCTGAAGTAAACCAAAAATTGGGCAGAGTAAGAGAAGAGTCAAAAAGGCAGAATAGAGGGTCTGACCTGATTAAGTTTCTTGTTACTATCATTTCATAAGTCAGTTTAAAATAAAAATACAGATAATTGGGCCAGGGATTTAGCTCGGTGGTGCCGCCGCCTGCCTTGCAAGCGCAAGGTCCTGAGTTTGATCCCTGGTACCAAAAAAAAAAAAAAAACAACAGATAATTCTCAGCCACAGATGCTTCTGTTGTCATCTAAAATATATTTTGGGAAAATATCATAACTTGGTGGAAAAATTAAAGGCAGACTGGATTTTATTTGAAAATGTGTTTTCTATGAGAGTAAAACTTCCAGATGAGTGACTTTCTATTTTATAAACACTCCACAAACCCTTCCATTTCCACTTGGAAATCTTTAAGACTTCCTCAGAATGCACGTTAAATATCTGTACTATTAATTGGAAAGCTGCAAGTTAAATGTTAGAAACTGATCACTGATCATTAGTGAGGAAAACGGACATGTGCAAATGTAAAAGCATGCAGAGCATGTCCTCAATAATAATTAATCAGTGTTATCTAAACATTCATCTGAAATTAGATTTTCATTACACAAACAAGGATGGTCCTCCTACTGAATTGCTTCAGAAGGACTTTGAGCCAAAAGGTTAAAAATCTTACATGGAGTCATCCTAACCTAGTACTTGACTCTTCCTGTAGAAACTCTATTTACTTTTAAAGCGTCTGTGAAGAAAACAGGAGTTTTGAACTTTGTAACTTGGTGGACAGCGCTGAGGCAGCTCCCTCTGCTAAATGCTGGGTCAGAAACCTCCCGATGCCTGCCTGTGGCTTCCTCCTATTCCTCCCTCTCGCTGTGGGAGTGCAGTGTCAGACACAGTGCCTTTGACCACAGAAGTGTCCTTGCTTATAACTAAAAAGCAAAAGAGTATTTTTAAATGTTTGTTTTACCAAGCAGAATGATTCTGGAGAAATAAGATTATCATAAGAGCTAACAGCTCTTCCTGGAGAGCAGGTTGGGAATCAGACATGTGCTAGATACAGAGTCCAGACACCAAAGCCATTTAATAGGACAAACAGATACAAATACTGTTCCTGGTGCGTGTTCAGTTGGTGGAGGCAGCCGATCCATCTCCCCACCCAATGGCACAGCCCAGCTCCTGGGGACAGGGGCCGTCTGTGTGCTGTGACACACTCTAGGGACCCACACCAGGCCCTGGGTTGGAGGTCTCAAGGGGAAGGAGGATCTCAGCAGCAGCCCAGGATGTTTTCCAGAAGGAAGCACACAAACAGGAAGAAAGAAAAGAACTTCCTGTTTTCCCCAGGGCATTTAAAAAAATGTCCAATGGGAGAACTCACAGTTCCCAGATGCGGAATGATGCAAAGAACTGTCGGCCCAGCGGAGAGAATAACAAATTGCCTTTTAGAGGGACAGCTCTATTCCAAAGATGTGTGCCTCTTAGCATAAGTTGAATTTAAGTTAAAATTGGTTTACTATCATTGTTCTTCCAGAGAGCATGTGTATAAGTCTGATGTTAAACTACCTGTGTTCCAATCCCTGATCCTCAATATACCGGCCAAGTATGGTGACACCAGTGGCAACCTCTCTGCCTCAGTTTCCCCATCTTTGAAATGTAGCTAGCAATGGCCCTCTTTTCATGGAAGGGCTGGAAGGATTTCTGTGAGGTATTTTGCTTTGTGCCCTGTGCAGAGTGAACACTAAATGCGTGTTGGCATTATCATTTTTCATAATGGCCATAACTCCAGCCATTCTAGCCCCCTTAGTTCAGGCCCGTGGACCCCACTCACCCACAGGCAAGATGCCAGGCCCACCAAGAAGGAGACCAAGGACCCTGGGATACACAGGGCACGGGATAGACTATTCGGGTCTTTCTCCAACTCCAGGGTTCAGCAAGAACATCCAGGGAGGGCGTGAAGTCCACCAGCCTGTGATCACCCCCAGGAGGGTCTGAGCATATGAACATGGCAGAGGGCAGCTGTGCCATGGCATGGCTGCAAGGAGGTGGCAGTGTGGCGGGGCACACATGACGGAGCCAGCTCTCTCCAACCTCTGTCGTGTGAGGTGGATTTCACATGGAGCAGAGCTTTCTGTGCCCCAGGGCTAAAACCCACTGATAAAACCCGCATTAAAATCTTCATAAAGTTTTGTTTGTTTTTAAAGGGGTAGATATTCTGCACAGCAGTTGAGAAATAAAGTGGGATGAGGAAAATGCTCAAAAGGGAGAGCCTAGGGTAACCTCTTCCCTTTATTTATATCCAGAAATGTAAGATGAACGTCAAGGGCATCACATGTTTCAAATTAGAAATAATGGGTGTTATACAGTTAATTTCCACTTTACCTTCCTTGGCTCACTGGAAACTTGGTAGGGTTTCTTTTCCCTTACACTTCCACTGAAATGCGTTTAAATTTCCTCTGCCTGGCCGCAGACATTTTGCTTCCTAAGCATAATTTTACTGGCTGGCCTTCCATCCAAATGTCAAATTACTTTTCTGTTTTATGGCTTCGGTGCCTAAGACAGAACTCAGGGCCACTAACAATTTGAGTATATGTCATCCAAAATTCTCGTAGAGGAGAAAAATACAGATGCAAGAAAACTAACATCTGAATTTGAGACATAGAAATGTAGGTCAGCTAAAAATGGTTTAGGAATTGCCAAATTGACCTGGAATGTCAGGCCAGTTAAGATCTAAACAAAACATGCTTTGGATTTTTAATTGTCTCTAAGATCTGCTAAGATAACATCAGTTGTGCTGTCAAAGTCAACCCACTCTCAACACGAGGCAGGGCCACTAACAGCAAAGGAGGGGACGCGCCCCAGAGCTTTGGCTTCAGTGACCTCCCAGGGATGGCTCAAGTGCACACTGGTTGTGAGCCTGGAAAATGACTACAGTGTGTGACTTTCCCAGGTCTCTGCCAAGCCTACGGTTTTATGATCCTTTCTGTCATGTACTTACCTGTCCTTCCTCTGACTCACCTCTTTCTTCCCTACCTTTGCCCAAGTAATTTAATGAGCTTTAACTTAGGGCAGTACAGTGACTTCTACCATCTAAAAATAATGCAGATTTGCTGCTATCCACACGTGCTACCTCTGTGTTAGTTTCAGAGTGTAAAGCCCAGGATCTCCAAGCCCACCTGGCCCTGGCGTGGCCGGAAGTTGGCTGGGAGCTGTGGTTTGTGTTCTTCCTGCTAAGGAGGACGCGGTGTGTGTCTGCTCGTGAACTGGTCATGAAGAATGTCCAAGGATTGTGCAAATCTGTGCTTAGTCACACTCCACACACAGCAGCGATGTTCACATCCAGATGACGGAAAGCCAAACTCGGTCAGACCGAGAAACTGCTCCCCAGAAGACACACGGGCCCATCTCTCTTACCGTTCTGAATGAGGGTCTGTGACCGCGTGAACCGTCCGTGGACAGCTGTCATGTGCAGGGGACTTTTGCCATCTTTACTCTAAAAACACGAGAGAAGGGGAATCATGAAGGTGCTTGTGAGCCAGGACATCAGTCTGAAAGATCCTCGTGGGCACTGCTGACAGAGCTGTGAAAACATCACTTGCAATTAAAAAAAAAAATGGTATCCTCACTGTGTTGAGACGGGACAAATGCAATAGAACGCATTGGGTAGTGTGTGTCTGATCCTGGTTTCTTGTCTCCCTCAAATGCTGCCCTCCTCTTAATTATTATATTTGTCTGGGCTTTGTAGGACTTTACTGAGTCTCTGAGTTGGTGATTGCTAGGTGGCCTAGTTTGTGTAAATATAATGTGTTGGTCTTTTCTCCATGTTCTTTTGGGGTTTTATTGTTTACAAAATTCTTTTTGTATTGAGAGAAAAATAGTCAAAGCACCTTTGACAGAAGGTTCTGCACCAGGCAAAAGGATCTGAAAAATAAGTTTGGGGAGGCTCTTTTTGAAGTGGTGATCGTGAACCATCTTTTCTTTTGTAGTCCCCTTTTCCTTGTTTCCTATTTGGGACCAAATCTGTCCTAAAAACTGGACTCCTACCTTTGTCTCTCCCCTAAAGAAAACCTACACACCCACACACACAAACATATTTAATTCTTGGAGTATCTCTGCAACTCTTAAGAGACTTATGCAGAAATCTTGAAGGAGCAAGGAGCCTCTACCCCTTGTTCCCAACCTCCTGAGTCAAGACGGTTATTTGATACAATTCATGCCAAGCACCTGCTGTCTGGATGGATCAAACCTACTGAGTTTGTAATCCTCGAGAAAAGGAAGTGGGGGCCTTGGGGGCCTTCTATGTGAAAGTGGGGTCAGGAGACCAGGAAAGGGAGTATGAATGTATATTCAAGTCACTCAGAAACTTTTATGCGGGTGCAAGAAACTTATGTCAAAGTGGCCTCAAGATTGTTTAATAGGAGACAGATGAATGTAACTCCATGTTTACTGCTAGAAACCAAACTTTGTGTGAAATCTTGAATTTATGGAGAGGGATGGAGGAGGGAGGGTGAGAAAGTATGTACCTGTCCTTTCCCTGAATCCTTCACACCATTCCTGAACTTCCCAGGACCAAGCCCCCTTGGGCTTTGGTGACCCCATCACCGGGGTGTCTATTTGATGGTTGGTTTTGCTGTACCCTTGTACACTTACTTCCTTTCCTATTTTCTAATCATTTTCTAACACGAGTGCTGACCCTTCCCTTCTCTTTTCCCCAGGAAAATACAAGGAATAAAAAGTTTTATTGGTACTAAAAAAAAAAAAAAAAAAAGGTATGAATAACAATTCCAAAAACCAAAATAATTTTGAAAGAAAAAAAGACCTATGAGCCCCCACCCGCGTTACAGTGTAATGGTGCATCCTAAAGAAGCAAAGGGAAGTCTCGTCCAAAATGGCTTTGTGACCTGCTGACAAAGGAGTTTTCTGCAAGGTGATTTTTTTTTCAGTTTTTTAAAAGACATATGCTGTGTGACCTTGCATGGCATTGTCTGACATGCAGTTTAGGGGTTGACTAAACTGCAATAAATCACTGCAGCTCTCAAAACTGACGGGGAAGCCTCCGCCATTCCCTATGTTCGTGTTCCACAGAAAGACATTTCTGACTGTCTGAAAGAGAATGCTTGGTTCCTTTAATTCATTAGAATCCTGAGGACGAAGGGCCGAGAGTGTTGGGGAAATGGTCACTTTCACGATCAGCCGGAAATGCGTGCTGCATGTACGCAGCTCTTATTGATTGTAGAAATTGTGATCCTAACATAGATTAAACCAAAACATCCAAATCATATAGAATCCATGTATTGATAATTACACCTAAAATAAAGGTTTGTTCTGGAAATGTGCCCAAAAGGAAATATGGCTGCCACGGTAAACCAAAAGCATCCCAAGGAGAGAGGAGGAACAGGACGTGTTTCCAACTTACAATGGTTCCTCTTAACAGTTCTCCGACTTTAAGGCAGCGGGAAAGCAACTCACATTCAGTAGAAACCATACTTCAGATTCTGAAGTGGATCTCTTCCTGGGCTAGCAATATGTGGTAGGAAATTCTCCTGGGATGGGGTGGCAGCCGTGTGAGCAGGAGGACAAGCGGCTGATGCTCTGTCACTGGGCTTATGTTGAGGAGCTTACATGAGCTCCGTGTATTTCCAACATACAGTAAGTCTGTATCGGGGAACCTAGCTCCACTAGAAGTCAAGGAGCATCTGTATTTTTATTCAAGTATTATATTATTTAAAATTCATGTAACTGCTATTTTTCTGTTTCATAAAGATAAACATCTCTATCTAATGTTAAAATGTGAGGATTCCAAAATGAATGGTTTTTTGGCAATAAAATCTAAATTCCTGGGCTTTAAAATGACTTTGTTTTTAAAACTTCATGCTGGAAAACAATCATTTAAATAAGATTTACATAGAGTGGGCCAAGGTCAGCCTACATTGGACTCCCCCAGGCCTGCGAAGAGGAGCTCTGAGCTCTGATCTATACCTGCTGAACCAGAAGTGGGGCAGAGGATGCCCATTTCTAACCCACACAGTACCCGACAGAGTAAGAGCCACTGATTTAGGCTGTGAATGCAAACAGCTCACAGAGTTCCAACAGAACGATTTTCATTACAACCAGTAAGTCTCCTCCTTCGACAGGAGGAAGTAGTTGCATAAGGTCTGTTCCAAGGGAAATGTTCATCAGAGTGATGACTGCGTCTTAACTGAAAAACAATTCTCACCTAGATGGTTGGGGGGAGAAATGAGAGGATAGATTTGATATGACCATAATCTACATCAGAAAGTATTGAGAAAGGAAGATAGAACTACATGAACGCTTGACTGGAAATCGTAGTTTTAGAGGAAAAGAGAACCCATGAAGAGGACAAGGACTTGGAATCCACACCATGAAAGCTGCTAGAAGCTCTGTCTCCAGAGCTTGCTCCTGGCTGTCACACTGCACACAGTTCAAACGATCAAAGGGCCTGGGAATGGTGTGGGAAGAAGGATCTAAAACACCCTCTTCCAATGACCAAGGGGTGACAGTCCACTAAGGTTAAGGAGAGGACAGAAATTTCACAGTCGACATTCACTTGTCCCTAGGTGGAGCTATTTCTTTAAATTCTGCTCCAGTATTTTCTCTTAAATTTAATATGAAAATGTAATTATCATTTAATTAAATAAATATAAAGCTATAAATACTTCAGTGTTTAGAAAATATCTTCATAAATATTTAACCAAGCACTTTGCCATGCCTGGAAAAGAGCTTAAAAGCTTTTACCAAGGAGAAAAGCTACTGACTTGGTAGCTCTCCAAACTGCAGGCAGAGTCAAAGCAGAAGTAACCTTTTTTTCTTGAAGAGTGTAGTCTGCAAAGCTGGCCCCACTTTGGGAACAGTAAACAACATGCCCTTATCCGTGGAAGAGTCTGTAATACTAGTCAAGGGACAAATAAACAGAGATGTCCAAGGTTGGTAAAATGCAAAGTCTGGTTCTAAGGTTGGGGTGATGGCTGCTCAGACTATTCCTAAACCTTTGCCTGGGCTCATCTATTATTGAACCCAGGCCAGTGGTGGCAAACCTACGGCACTGTGCCTCAGCGGCCATACAGAGCCCTCTGTGTCGCCACACGAGACAAGTCACCCCAGCACCCCAAATGCAAACTTTTACCTTTCAGTGAAAAGCTGTTTGTATCATTGAAAGCTCTGGTAGTGTGTTTTTCTTTTAAGCCAAAAGATGTTAATGTAGAGTTGTTTTTTCTAAACTAAAGCCTCAGTATTCAGGTTTAATAGCAGTGTTGGTACTTCGTGATAGATAAATAAGGGGGTTCAGGGCTGCAGTTTGGGCACTCATCTCTAAAAGGTTCTCCATCGCTGCTCTAGGCCATGTCAGACCTTTTTCTCATAAGGCTCCACACGGGGCAGAGGCGGGGAGATGGGAACAGGAAGTATTGAGAATACCAGGGCAGCCATTTGGGGGAAAGAAGGAGCTTGTTATTTCAAAAATCTGTTGAAAATCAATGAAGTTCAAAAAGATAATACTATTTCTTCAACCTTTAAAAGCTGGAGCGCAGCATATTTGGACTGAGACCAGGGGTCCTGCTGAGTTTCATTATCGCCTGAGAGATTTTTCAGGCAGGGCATGTGGCTGGTGCTGCTGTCCCTAGAACTTCAGTGAGTCTCCCATTTGTTCAAGGCCTTGTTTTTTACAAAAATGTTTCCTAATTTGCAGTCTCCCTCCAATTTCCTAGATATGCTTTCCCATCTGATTTCAGACTTTGAAAATTTTATTTTGAGAATTTACTTAAGTAAGAAGCTCTTTCGTTGATTTGGGTATGGTCAAACCCTACATCATAAAGAAAAACAAATGAAAATTGAGAAAGTTTTATGACAATATTAATATTTTTTCAGGGCAGAGCTCAACACTATATAAGAAAAATTTATCCTTGAACCAAATGGAGTCTTTCAATGTTCTTGAGTACTATTTCCTCAGAGATCCATCCACTCTTTGCTTTGATTCCCAGTGCCTTCTTTCCTCATCCTCCAGCATCCCACCAACCTCCTCTAAAGCTGGACGCTGTTACTCTGGGGCTCGGAAGCATGATGTTGTGGCAGGCCCTGAAGTCACTCTGCATGGCAAGTTTCCAGGGACGATGCCAAAGCTGGAGAACGTGAGGGAGGCACATAAATAGCAAGCGCCGTCTACACACTGGTTTGAAACAGCCACATGTTTTTAATAATTCTAAATGCCAAAGATGGCATGTGGTGGACATCCTCTCCGGACTGCCAGGTGCCCATCACTGCTTACTCTCGCCTCTTCCAGTCTGTCCCTTCACCTGGGCAACACAACCCACTCTGTAGTCTGGCCCTGGTATGGAGAAGGAAGGGGAGCAGCCCACTTCAGCAGACATGTAATAGGCTTCAGTTCCTAGCGTTTGACAGAAAAGAATTGAGATCACAGGCAGGCTACATGTTCGTGACCAGGAGGCAGGTGACCAGGCCACAGCACTTCCCAAGGCTACCCCTCACCCAGCACTCTAATCCCTGCCAAACTCGCAAAAACAGCCTTGAGAGGTCACGGAGACCGCAATGAGGTTTGTAATTCAAATGAACCTGCAATGGTTTCTTTGATCAAGGGCTATGTTTCTATTATTTTATCACAATTAAACTAATGCTGCAAGTCAAAGACAGGGCTGTGGCCAATCTGAGCAATCTGTAGCATCCACAGCACTTGTCTCCTCTTCCTTCCACCTACCCGGTTACTGTTCCTGAAGGCACCCTGGAGTGTTTTGTAAGAATAGAGGGAAACAAAGCGAACACGTGGGTGGATACTGGCTGCATTTCAATGCACTATTTTGCTCAAACTACGGGGACTCTTAAACAAACATCAATTGTCTTGCCTCTACAGACATTTTCAAAATCCACGGAGCAGTGTGGTGGTGCTGAGAGATAAGAACTTTAATTAGAAAGCTCCCTCCAGAGTCAGACAGGAGATGGTCCATGCATCCAGGGTGCATCTGGAATCACTGAGGAGGATTGGAGGGAATTAGCAACCAGCGCAGGAAGACAGAGGGAGGAAGACGGGCACACTGGACTCAGACATCTCCCCTGCACTGATTACATCTCACACTGATTCAATCCTAGGCTTCAAAGTTGCACTGCTTGAGTTCTATTTGTGATTGGCAGCACAGGGGGAAAACTGAATATTAAAATCAAGTAAATACGCATTTCAAGTCCATTTTGTGGGAAAGAAGAGAAGGCTGCCATAAATCAATGTGCATGGTTGAGTCTCTTCTCCATTCTGAACTGACCCTGGCCAGTTAACCAGAAGCAGCAGGTCACTGGGGGCAGAAAGTGGCCTTCTAGCGTCAAGCTCAAGGCACCCTGAGAGCATTAGGGAGGGCCTTTGCAGAGGAAGTGAGTTAATTAAGCAGAGATGTTGGAGCGAGCTACTCTCTTCAACTTCGATAATGTCCCTTCCTTCGAGGCATCCACAGGCTGCCCGTCCCACAGCAGGACAGCAGGACAGATGTCCAACACGTGGAGTCACTGATGACTGCGGCCTCCCCTCCCCCGTCCCTGTGACTCCAACCACACAGACTACTTCCCACCCTCAGCTACAGCTCCTTGGTCTCTTCATGTCCCAAGGCCTTCCTCTTTCCTCTTCTTGGGACCTAGATGATGTGGAACCCTGAACTCTCCATTTATCCTACTTTTCTGACCCTGCCTGCCTGCCACCTCCACGGTGATACCTCCCACCCTTCGCTTCCTCTCTGACCTTCTCGCACTCTGCCTGTTCCATCCCATGGTCCAGCTCTTTCTCCTCTAACCCTAACAGCAGGGAGCTCCTGGGGCCCTCTCCCCTCCCCTGCCTACACGGTCATGTGCTCTCTCCTTGGGTGATGCTCTTCCCGCCTAGTGTGAATGAGGCAAATGTCTTTTCTTTCACCCCTGCAGCTCTTCTATGCTACAGTGTCACATCTCCCACTGCTGCCTGGCTGTGCCAAAGGTCCCTAAGGATTAAACTCATGGGGTACCTCCTAAGCCTACTCTTCCTCCTGATTCCATCTTTTTTTTTTTTTTTTTTGAGACAGGGTGTCGCTATATAGTTCAGGCTGACCTTGAGCTCACTATGTGGCCCAGGCTGGCCTTGAACTTCCAGCAATCCTGCCTCAGCCTCTGAGTGCTGGGACTAGAGGTGTGTGGCACCACGCCCAACCACCCACTGCACCTTGATGAATGTTAGGGATGATCACTCATCAAGTGCTCGGCAGGCGTCAGCCACTGTTGGGTGATTTAAGTAAGTGCGATAATTCCATGTAGTCCTCACAGGGTTCTCTGAGGAAGGTGTCATTACTTCCTAATTTTACAGACAAGCACACTGAGGCCCATGGGAGGTTGCTCATGATTAACAGTGATTCACAGTGAAGGCCAGGACTGGAGTCCTGACCGCCTGACGAGCGAAGCCCGGGCTGCGTGGCCTCTCCCATCCTCATGTCACTCTTCACCCCGCCTCTCCACTTGCCTGCAAGTCCGCTGATTTTCTTTCCGCAGGGCCTCTCTTCAGCTGGCTCCTCCCAGTCCCTGTTCCTCATGCCCCTTCCCTGCTGTCTAGGTCAGTTTTACTGGCCCTCAATTACCCTGTCAGCCCTCTAGGGCCACTATGCCTGCAATAGAAAATAGATGCTGTTTTACGTTTTGGCTTTTTTGAGTACAAGAAGAACACATGCCAATGCACTGGATATAAAAATAACATGTGCTCACTGTACAGTACTGAATATTTTTTAGAAACTATTACTTTTGGATATAAAAATAACACATTATGATGGATCATAATCAGAAGGTTTTTTTAAAATGGAAAAAACTAAAATCCAAAAATCATAATTTTGTCTTTCTGCAGTGATAGCTGATGCTAGTGTGTTAGTCTATACTCCTGATAGTTTTTCTATGTATATACACATGTAACTTTTTAAAATTAAAAAATGGGATCGTATTTATCTGTGATAAAACTGGTATTATATTGTCTTTGATAAAAGTCAATTTTCAAAGGAAAATCTGTATTTCTGTACTAGTATGCGCTTTTCTAATTACTAATGATAGTGAATGTTATTAATTACAGCAAGTCCCTGACTTACGAACTAGTTCCATTCCGGGAGAATTGTTCGTAAATCAGATCAGTTCATAAGCTGACAGTGAGTCTGACACAGCACGCCTATGAAAGTTCCCAACTCGAATGTTCCTAAATTGGGGACTGACTTACTAAAATCTTTCACGTGCTTAAGGGATATTATATTCTCTTTCTGGTGAGCTGCCTTCCCCAAACTCTCTAGCGGTTTTTCAGACTTTTTCCTGTCGGTCTGTCTGTAAGAGCTCTTCATACTAACTTTTTTCTTATCATGTATATCGTGGAAAACTGTTCCTGAGTTGATCCCTTCAATTTTGTTTGAGTGTGTGTGGGTTTCCTCCCTTTCTGTTGTTTTGTTCTGCCATAGAAATGGCAGTCTTCATGCAGTTGTACATGCTCTCTTCCCATTCTGTCTCCTGCCTGTGGCTCTGCGGCAGCTCCCTGCCTCTGAGGCTCAGGCTGACCTCACAGCCCTGTCCGCTCCCCAGCTGCCCAGTGAACAAATCCTCTTCCTCAGTCCTCTCACATTTCGGCTTCTTTCTGGCTCTTTTCTTTTATCCAATTTCTATTCAATCACAATAAATGGCTGCTCGGACCATCTGCCCATATTTCCCCAAGATTAGTAAGTATGATACAAAACGTAAAAAGCTTTAGCAGTGAGTAGAGAAGCCTGATGTGATCTTCTTGAGAAGGACCCTTGTGCCACTGGAGACAGCACGTCCCAGCACTTGCACTAGGATTCCTGCTGTGCTTGGGAGAAGGGCAGGAAGCTGAGGACTCAGAAGGGCCCCCTGCCCAAGCCCCAACAGCGGGGGCCTGAGTGAGGTGCACCCACAGCCTGTGCCCCCAGTGCCTGCTGCCTGGGCTCCTGCCACGCCCTCTCTCCAATGATCTCTGTGCCTTCTCCTCTCAGCTGATCGTCTCTCAGCTGAAAAGCAACCTCTCCGTGTCCCCAGACAAGAGCACTCACTCCTCCTACTCTGCAGCCCCTTATTACTCTCGCGGCACACATCGAGTCTCTCCTGCCTGGTGACTGTCTGAGCGCATGCTGTCTCCTTTGTATACTGCAGATTCCTCGAGGGAAGAGATCACATCTTGTCTTGGAATACTCCTCCAGTGCCAAGCAGGGCACTAGGTTGCCTTACTAGATCTGACTAATAAAGCTGTGGTCAGGAGGCCAAGGCAGGAGGGCTGGAAGTTCGAGCCCAGCCTGGGCAACTTAGCAATTTACCGAGACCTTGTCTCAAAATAAAAAATAAATAAACAAACAAAATAAAAAGGGCTAGGGCTATAGCGCAGTGCAAAGGCCTGGGTTCAACCCCCAGTACTGCTCAAATCAGAAAAGAAAAGGAAAAGAAAGAAAGAAGAGAAGAAAAGCAATGATGCTTGGGGCCAGGCCTAGGTGTGGTTGCTTTAGGAAGGCGTGTGGGCTGCTTAGAGCCTCCCTTCCTTTGGATTCTCAAAAGCTCAGCCCTCCCTATGAGCTCCATGCTGACCTCTGCGTGAGACACTGGGCAGAGTCCACACACGTGAGACACAGTGTTTGTCCCTGGATTCCCCCTTAAGCTACCGAGCACCCCGCTGGACCCCGTGCCCCTGCAGGTGTGGGCCAGGGCGCAGGGGCACGGCCTGCGGACACAAGAGGTAAGTCCCAGCACACAGGTGGCTCAGCACGGACTCGGAGCCACTGAGCCGTACCTGGATGTTAACGTCCGCCCCGTTGTTCACCAACAGCTCCAGGCACAGGGCGCCGTGGGTGGAGGCGGCGGCGAAGTGCAGAGGGGTGAAGCCGCTGTGGTTGGGCTGGTTCACGTTGGCACCGTAATCGATCAGCTCGCTCACCACGGCATCCTGGCCATTGTAGCAGGCGATGTGCAGGGCCGTGTTCCCGTAGATGTTGATTTCGTCAATCTGCAAGGGAGGCCGCCAGGGGCCCATGAGATCACCGGAGCCAGTGTGCTCCACCACCACAGAAGCCCAACAGCTGCGGCTGCAGAAAGGAACCACTGCCCTCCGGCATGAGTTTTCAAGCTCACACACTCAGCCCGCAGGCCATTCTGGGCATGCTTCTCACCGAGGTAGAGATCAGCAGGAAGTGAACGCGATGAGAACTGACCCAGGAAGAGTAAGAGATTCTGGACCGTAAAAGCTTCATTCTGGCCGGGGAAGGATGAAGGGTGAAAGGCAAAGCTGCTTTCAAATTGCCAGAAGAGAAGTGGCTCGGGGCGGGCAGGTGGCCCAGCACAAGGGCCAGGGCACGGTGCCCATGGAGAGGAGGGCAGGGTGGCTCAGGGCCAGCTGTGGAGCCCACACACGTCACGCTCGGAGCCCTCGGCCTTGCATCAGGCTGCCTTCCGGTTTCAGAGTGGCCCCTTTCTGGGCAGGGTTTAGTCCCTGGCTCCCTGTGGCTTTCCTGGGGCTGTCTAGGTGCAGGCGTTGCCCGCCGGTCTCAGTGTGGCAATTTGGTTTTCCATTCCCCAGAGCACAACACCACTCCTGCCGCGCTAGCTGAAGGGCGACGGGCAGACAGCTCTTCTAGCCCAAAGCCGGAGACCTCAGCTGCTTCTCCCGACACCCAACAGTCGTTCTGCTGCAAGCTGCAAAAAGGGTGCTGTCTGAAGAACGAGGACCAGGAACCCCAGCCAGTCTTTAAGACCGACTGTTAATATGTCTTTCCGAGGATACATGTTTGTGTTCTCTATCTGTGTTGACATGGAAAGTTGGTCTGCTTCTGGTTTTCCATGAGTCCAAACCCCACTGTCTTTTATGAGGTGCCCAGCTTAATTCAGAAAGAAAGGATGCTAGGAAATAAGTGCTCCCCTTTGCACTAAAATGTGGGACTTAATTTCAGAGAGCAGCAAACCCCAACCCTCAGGCCACGCAGGGTACATTAACTGCCACTCACCTCCACCCCGAGATTCAGGAGATGTTTGACGACGTTGATCTGCCCGTTGGAGGCCGCAGCATGCAGTGGGGTGTAACCCTTCTTGTCCTTGCAGGTCACTTCTGCGCCATGGTTAATGAGCAGGACCACGACGTCCAGGTGGCCTTGACAGACAGAGGTAGAAAGCACCGTGAACATTTCCGGGCAGAGTGACAGCTCATTTCACCTCGACCATCGCTGTGAGCTTTTCAGTGTCACCTATCTGCTCAGCTATCTTTACAAAAAGCTGCCCCATGACAAATATTCAACAAATATGTACTGAAGACCTACTATGTGCTGGGCAGTATTAAATGCTGCAGGAAGACGAAGGACACGCCTCACGCAAGACTGGAGGGAGCTGTAGTGGAAGGAGGTTGCCACCGTGTCTGCAAGTCCTGACAGTGTGCTGGAAACGCCGCCTTGTAAGGTGTGTTAAAGTGAAATCAATGCTCTGCAAATAATGCCATTCCTCCCTGAAAAGTCTTAACAGGAGAGATTTGGGATGGAAAAACTGATAGAAGAAAAAAATCAGTCAATCAGAACGGGCCCAGGTGATTGTTAAATCATAGGACATTGCTAATGTTGAGTTGATTTATTTTCACTAAATTCATTGGTACATTTCACTCATCACTGGGAATTTGTGCCTGTACATGATGTATCTTGGTTCTTACTTTTTCCCATTCCCCTTCCTTCCCTTCAACCCCCCCACCCCTCCTATTTACAAAAGCTTTGCTTCTGTTTTCTTCCTTCTTTTCTCATATTTTTTTTCTTTCCCTTCTTTCCTTTCCCCAGCCCCCCTCCCTAGTTCCCCAGCCCCTTTCCCTATTCCACAGTATCTGTTAGACATTTTGGTCCTCATTTACACTTTCAGTTTCTCACACAAGAGAAACAGTTCAGTTCAATTTAAACATGTGTGTCCTATTTATTTTACTTAAGACTATGGACTCAAGGTGCATCCATTTAGCTATAAATGTCTCTAGTTCATCTTTCTTTATGGCTGAGTAGTACTCCATTTTATATTTTAAAAAACCATATCTTCTTTATCCACTCACCAGTTTATGAGAAATTGGGCTATTTCCAAGAGTTAGCTGCTGCAAACTGTGCCACTATAAACATGGGTGCACAATGCTGTGGTATGATGCTTTTAATTCTTTTGGGAACATATGCAACATGGGAATAGCTGGGTAAAATGGGACCTCTAGTTCTGTTTTTTCGAAGAATCTCCACACTGATTTCCACAGTGGTTGCACCAGTCTACACTCCCACCAGCAGTGGAGCAGTGTTCCTCTTCCCCACAGCCCCACCAGCATTTGTTTTTGGTTGATTTCATGATAGCAGCCATTCTTTCTGGAGTGAGATGGAATCTCAGCATTGTTTTCATTTGCATCTCTCGAATGACGAGTGATGTTGAACATTTTTCATGCATTTATTTCCTGCTTCTACTTGTTGAGTTGATTTTTAACCCAACATAAAAGTATTCTTATTAATTGTGCTAAAAAGAAAATCTTCCTCCCTGCAGCTCTTGTGAGCAATTTTTCCTAGGATATTTTACTCTGTTCCTCAGCGCACTAAATACAGAATGATAAATGAATCTGCTTTTCACTCATAATTGAAAATTTTTTGAAGCTTCATCATCATTGCTCCAAAGATGGTAAAATGAAGGGCAGAAGACAATTCTCAACTCCAGGACCTAAAATGTGTGCATGTGTGTGCACATGTGTATGTGTCAGAGAAAAAACCAGTTTGGTATTGACTTGTTTTATTAAAATTTGACTTTTTCTCCCAAAACTTGTCCACAGAAAAGCATTTTATTACTAGTGATGCTATCTAAAGCTACTGGTCCTGGTTTTATATTTTTTCCAATGTGTAAGCTGGTGGCACACGTAATAGTGATGTTAATTCTTTAAAGCCATTTTCCCAGATGTTTTCAGTATATGTCAGCGAAGGATGAACGTGAAGGCCCGATTCCCCGTGCCCACCCCACTCTTGTTGAGTGTATGTTCTGTCTAAATGTCTCTCACCTGGCAAACCTCCCCTAGCTCCTGTCCTCCACCCTGCAGGACCCGTGCCAACATCTGAATCTACCTCAGCCAGCCGGAAAATCCACACCACATGGCTTTTAAATTCTAATGCTTGCAAAGTTCTAAGATTCTTGGGCTTTTGAGCCCGAGGGATCATTCAGCCCCATGAGTAGCCACAAAATTCATTTCATCCTGGCCTAACCTGCTGGTTTTTAACTTTTTTGGGGGGCTACCAGAGTTCAAACTTGGGACCTTGCACTTGCGAGGCAGGTGGCAGAACCACTGAGCTAAATTCCTGGCCCACTAACCTGTTGTTTTTCTTCGTACATTAATGTTAACTTTTAAGATGACAGGAGCATGTATGGTTGTTAAAAAGGACTTAGTAAGGCACGAAGGTGTTAAAAGGAAACCAAAAGCACCAGTTCCTACAGATAAGCAGTTAATATTTCTGCACATAATATTTTCCAGATTTATTTGCTTATTTACTTGTTTTTGCAGTACCGGGGATTGAACCAGGGCCTTCACACTGAGTACATCTCCAGCCCTTTTTATTTTTAATTTTTTATTTTGAGACAGGGTGTTGCTAAGTCACTGAATTGCCAGGTTGGGTTCAAACTTAGACTTTCCTGCCTCAGCCTCCAAGAGTGCTAGGATTACAGGTATGCACCACTACTCCTGGCTTCAGATTTGTTTTTATTCTATAGACTTTTTTCCCCTACTAAAAGGAAAGCCATGCTATTCATTCTGTTTTATGGTCTGTTCTCCCTGAGTGTGCTGCAGAATCCGTCTATGGTACCAAACACGACCTCTGTTGTTACCGTCTGCCCCATTGTGCACATCTCCCAGAACCCACCAGGACAGTCTCCCGCATTCAGATGCTTATACCCAGCGCTGATGGGGCTGCCTTCTCTGCTAAAGGCAGGACACTGTCCCGTGAGAAACACCACGGAAGGAGCTCAGCCCTGCAGCCCCCTCTGCTGAGAGTCAGCACTGTGAGGGTTCTCCTTTGCCAGTTGGTTTGTACTGACCTCTCCTCTCACCTCCCTCCACCCAGGGTAAATGAACCTCTACAAAGCAGCAGCCTGGCTGGAGCGCCCTGTGCAACTCACATCTCATTCCCCCTGGAACTCAGGCTCCACGTCAGGCTTGCCCGAGAAAAAACCCACACGGGCTTGCCAACTCTGGCTGCAGCATCCTTACCTATGTACACTGCCCAGTGCAGCGCACGCCGGTCCTTCTTGTCAAATGCGTTGATGTTCGCGCCTTTGGCTAAGAGTAGATTGACCATCTGAAAGACAACCAAAAGAGAGGTCAAGGGGACGCCCAGTAAGGGCGAGGGCTCCCCACTGCCTGGAGCCAGTCAGAGACCTGGAGTTCTAACAGTCAGAAGGAGATGACAGCAAACCTGCAGCAGGAAAAGACTGAAGGGACACCTTACTCTTAAAATTCATTATGGCTCTAAATATACAGAGGAAATAGGGGATCGAAATATACGGTGAACTGTTCATTGAATATTTCAGCACAGCGATCCCATCATCCTTGCCACTGCCTGCAGCAGCTCTGGAAGTCTGAGTTCCTGAGTGTCTTTTTGAGGTGTGATCAAAAATACAGTGACTGCTGCTGCCGAGGGCCAGCCAACAAATAGCCAGGCTGTGAAACATGACAGTGTGTCCTCGCCCACCATATTCACCAGGTATGGCACTGTGTGACTTCTGGCTGTTCCCTAAAGTCAAAATGACCATGAAAGGGAAACGGTTTGAATCGATTCAGACATCGTGGCAGCCAGGAGAATGCAACTCAAGACACTCTGGAGAGAGGGCTCCAGAGCTGCTGCAGGAAGTGGTGAGGACCACGGGACAAGTGCGTTTGAAGAGAGGGGGAGGATTTTGAGGGGGATTCATGGCAATGTGTCTTTTATTGTATTAATATTTTTTAAAAATTAAGTATTCACTGTATGTTCGATCATACCTCATAGTGGCCTCATATTCCCTAAGTCTCAGCAGTGAGTTCAGGCTCCCTTTGGGCTGGGTCTGGACGAGAACACCCACCTCCACATGGCCATTCAGGGCCGCGTGGTGCAGCGCCGTGCGCCCCCCGCGGTCGGAGACGTTGACGCTGCTCAGCAGCGGGATGATCACCTCTGCGCATTTGATGGCCTTGTTGGCTGCGGCCACGTGCAGCGGCGTCTGCCAGTTCTTGTCCCTTGCATTGACGTCAGCCGAGTGCTTGATCAGCACTTGCACTGCTTCCTACAACAGAAGCAGGGTTGGCCGGGGCCCCTGACAAAGGCTCAGTCACCCAGAAGATGCCTCGCTGGATACGGGGCTGTCACAGAAAGGGGGACCCCTGCTGTCCCTGGCTGGCCCCAGACAAATCAATGAGGGGTGCAGCCCAAGGCAGCATCTCATCTCTACAATCCAGTGTACGTCTTCAGGCAAGCTAGAGGGCACTGTGAGCAGAGGAGAGCACCAGCAGCTGAGCGCCCTAGGCAAGCTGCCGTAGGCCCAGCAGCATCTGTCCATGTGCTGCCCGACTCCCCACGCTGAGAGGCCTCTTGGATGGATGTATAAACCTTTAGTTCTGTCTGCCAACCTCTTAACTCTCAGTCTTGTGTGATCAATATGCTGTTGAGGAAAAGAACACGTCTGGTCCTACCCCAGCTTGAAGCTATGAGACTGTTCCGTTCTCCTCAACCTTTCCTGTGTTATAATGGCTGGGTTCCTCTGCCACTGTCGACTCCCTCTCCTTTACTGAGCTCCTTGCTTTTGAGTTTTCTTCTGTTGACCTAATCAGCTCAGCAGCCTCTTCACCTATACCTCTCATCCCTGACTGTTCAGGGGGATCAACTGGGGAGGCTAGGGAAGTCAATGTCTGGTCCCCTCATGGGGCTGTAAAGGACCCCTGGAGAGCACCCCTGTGCTCAGTGGAGGAGTGACAGCTCCTCTTGAGGTGGGCACTGATTCGGTTGCTTCTGTCTGTGCACAAGACTTCTTGGTGCTTCTACCCGGCCACTCTGTCAACATGGCATCAACAACCAATGAAGGCGTCAGGACCAGGTTCTTGCCATCCTTTGTGGACCAAGAATTTGACCTCCGCCACCTCCATCCCCGCAGGACTGGACAGTCCAGTCTGCTTTACCATACAGGTATATACAAGTGCCCCAGGAAGATGACTCAAGCTCAGCAAAATCAGGGAAATGAATGATGAGACACAGGGAATGTTGAACCAGTAGCAGCGATACATTGAGGTGAATGGCTAGCCTGGACAGCAGAAGAGGGCAAAAGGAAAGCCACTGTGCAACCAAGACGACACAGTTTAAATAAACATCAGACAATTAAGAGTGCTCCACTGAGATGCTGCAAATAAAAGGCTGACTGACAGGGTCCACGCAAGTAATTTAAGACTGCAAAAAGGGAGAAGATCCCACTTATCCTCTCAAAGAATGACGATAAAATACTGCTGAATACTCCCTGAGCCCATTTTTGAGTGAAATATGTGCACACACATCACAAATGCTCACTGACTCTGCGCACAGCTCTGCTAGAACCATGCACCATTGAAAGAAGCATTAGCCAGGCTCTCGCCTGAAACCTACCTGAGTGAACAAAAATAGAAGAAAGGCTAAATCATGAGATTAAATATGTCATGACATAAGATTAAGATTAGAATAAGAATATTTTTATCAACTTTGATCTCATAAGTTGTGAAGTATAAATAAACTAAATAGATGCAGAGGCTTTCCATTGCAATGTGGGAAGAAAATACTGGCATCTCCATTTGTATTTATTTTCTTTGAAAAGGAGAGAGTTGGAGCTGGGACTTATCTTCTGGGTTGGCTCTGTGACCTCTGCAGACAGAAGACCTTCCTCACTCAGCGTTGTGGAGGTGCCCTTAGTAAAGTGGGCCCCCCACAACTCTGAGGGGCAGCCCCTCCGCCCACCCACTCCGAGTGCACTGAGAAGCTCAGTGATGGCCGGCTAAGTGGGCTACAGCTTCCGTTATATCCCTCTACACTAAAGGGACCCTAAAACGGACAAGACCCATGGAGGAACCCACACATGGAAGACAACAAGAGTGCAGGCATAAACCTGGTGGAAGCCACAGAGCCAAAGCTCTTGCTACTCCCACGGCAGCTTGCCATCATCAGCATTACAGAGTGAAAGCAGGGACAATTTATTCAGAGCTGACTAGAACTTGGCCAAAGCACAGAAGATCTTCAGAAGACTATTAGTTACACGCTTGTGGTAGACGATGATAAGTGAAAAGCCTCCCCCTGAGTGTAGGGTGCCTGGACATGTGAGCCAGTTCATACACATAATCCACGCATAGATGAGATGCATGTTTTGAGAACACATGCCAAAAAAATTGGGAGACATATCATCCAAAATGATGCTGACAACTCTCAAAATAATACTATGAGACCTGGAACAGTATCCTTTTCACACACGCCCAGAAAAATGACAGTGCGTGCTCTCACTTGGATACTTTACCTTGTGTGCTGTTTTCCTTACTTGTGTATATTCTTGCTTTGTAATAAATATTATGCAAGTTCATGATAGACTAACAAAACGAAATATACAAGATCATTCCATAAGTTTATGTTATTTGGAGACAAGATCAACAAATTCATGAGAAATTGGTACTTTCCTTGCCCTACTTTTAAATGAATGCATAGGAATGATCTGCAATTCACACAGACCAACATGCTAAGCAAAGATAGCATATATTTACGTGCCAGTTATAGTTTACACATAAATAAATAGGTTCAAACTTGGGAGGGGAATCTGTATTCTTTAACAACCAATACCTCCAAACCACTGTAACCACTGGTAAGCTGGAGTCTGTTCTGTGAGCAAAGCGTTGTTGGGGCACACCCCCACCACAGGGCCACAGGAAACTTGCAAGGCCTGAAATATTTGCTATCTGGCCTCTGACAGAAAACCTCTGCTGACCTCTGGTCTGGTCCCGCTTTCACTGCAAATTGGAAATTATCAAATTTGTTTAAAATAGAATTTTATCATTGATCTGCAAAATACTACTTCAAGCCAATTCACCATCTAAGGAGGGCAGATGCTGTCAGAGGCAGGGCCACCACGTGGGCTGAAGGTCAGTAGGGACCTTGGGACAGGGTGCAGAGCTGCACTGCACTGCATGATGGGATAGCGGCAGGTGGAACATGGCTGGCAGGAAGGGGTGAGCACAGAGAGAGAGGAGGAAAGATGAGGGCCCTGCACGCCGAGACGCAGAGGGAAAGAAAGGCGGGCACAAGCGGAACTCAAGGAAAGCAGGCTTATAGGGCCAGGCAACCAGCAACCAAGTCTCCAAAAATTCTCTGACAGCTCAGAATATTAGACCCTGCACAAGACAGGGCGTGGAACGCACAGATAATTGAACCTGTGGAGAAGCAACTTGATGGGACCAAGGTCTGGGTTGCACCTAAAACATCAGTAAAGGAAAAGGTCCACATTCATCGTCGTGGGGTGGATAAAAGAAGTGTGCAGGGTTTCTCGTCTCGTTTGAACTTCAGGCACTTCCCAAGGGACAGCAAAGGCACCACATCCACCTTCCCCACCGACATGCTGCTACAGCTCAAGGGGGCCGAGCAGAGCCACCAATTTTATTTCTCAGCTTTTGAAAATGTTTCCACTTTCCCATTCGTGCTTGTATTTCTCTGTTTGTGTAGCAAGTTGCACAGTTTTCCTGTTCCTAATGAGAAAGAACTCTACCAAGGAGCATTCAGCACGTGAAGAAGTTCTTACTTAACTTCCAAAGATTCGCGTTTTGAAGAATGAAGATGCAGTTGTTTAAAATGACTGTGGAACTGGATGTACAGACGTAGAGAGCATGGGGATGGAGGTGGCCCGAGGGATCAGCCTGCTGACCCAGCCTGCCCTGTGGATAGTCTCACCCGAGCCTCCCAGCACAAATGCATTCAGTGGTTAGATCTTCTCAGTCATTTACATTTAGAAACTCGGAAGGTTTGGTCTGCCAAACTGATGTAATACATGTAATAGAAATTTAATACAGTATTTAGGCCATGCCAAAGTTTTGATAAAAAGACAACTTCCATTTTTAAAAACTGCATTCCTCTTTCGAAGTTAGTTTTACATGGGAATAATTTTATGACTATTTAGGAAATTAATGATTTTTTTAAAATCAAAGAAGTGTCCCTGAGGCTGCACTCAAGCTCTGAAGGTTTTTATTGTGTTACTATATCACATGAGGCTTTTATCCATATTGATTATAGGAATTTCATATTCATCCTATAAGAACTGTATAAATTGGTGCTCAACCAATATGGTCAGTGAATAGGATTATTCCTCTAGAAGTACCCACCATCAAACTAAACTCACTCAATTACTGTAATTATTGTAGAGCACAATTATTTTAAGAACTAGTAGTACAAAGGTGGCCCACTGGAGACCTGGGACAGGAGAGGATTTTAAGGGAACTATTCTCAAAGCACTGACTTTAAACGTTAGGAGAAGCAGACCTGAAGTCTTCCCAATCTTCAGCCCCAGGTTTCCAAGTGTGGTATGTAGACCACAGGCAGCAGAATCTTGCTTTTAAAATGCAGGTTTCTGGGCCAAGGCGACTCATACACACTGAGCCTGAGTACTGCTAATTACTTCTAATAAATTATAGAAGGCCTACTCTCTTCCTGTCCCAGGTAAGGCCTATGCTGTAGATGCCAAGATCTTTCCATAATGACAAAGGTAATTTAAAGAAGTCAACGACATTCTAATCTTCTAGATAATGTCTCCAATTCTCCTATCTACTAGCAGTTAGCTCATAGCAATGACAATGTTTTTTAGAGGAAGGAGAAAAACATGAGTTTAAAAATTTTAAGCTATGAAGTAGAACACTTGTCCCGCTCAGTTCTGGGAATGATCTTTATTTCAGCTTGGAATTCTGTTTGCACAGAAGCCAAAAATAGATGCATTGTATTGGCTGACAGTCACTCAAAGGACAAGGGAACCAGGGCAGACGTACCCAAGTAGGTTCCAGGACACTCTGCTCACTGGCTGAGACATCTCGGCTCCTTACTTCTCTGAGACCCTGCTTCCTAAATTAGTGTTACCAATAGTGCAATCGCAGAGGGCGGCTTGAGATTAAAATGGAATACTGCACAGGGCATCTGTCCATAGCCCACTACCTGGTACACAACACTGCTCCATAACTGCTCCTGGCTGTGTTCTTACACGGACACGATGTCCTCGTCCTACACCCCAAAGATACATGCAACCATTTTTAGCTTTCCTAACCAAAAGTTTCTAGAACAGAGGTGGAAAGTTCAGCTACTCTCAGAGCTACTTCGGAGTTACATCTCTTCCCAGGGGAAAGGCCCTGTATGAAAGGCCAGGTACAGCTGTGCCCCAAACCCCACGTCCTCAGAGCCAGACTTTGTAGGCCCTCCCAGTCCCACTCCACCCAGGGGATTCAATGAACATGTGCTCAGCTTCCAGAAGCATGTGTTGGGCTCTCTAGGTTTACATTCATTTAGTTCCTTTCCCTAAAGCTGCTTTTTTTCCAAGAAAGAGAAGTGAAGAAGCAACAGGAATAAGCTAAGCAGGAGAAACAAGAGGAATCGTTCAGAACAACACTGGATTATTCTCCTGGCAGCCCAGATTTGCCCGTCTGTGATAGGAGGCATTGAAAATACGCTCCCTAGTATTTTAAGATGTTCTTTGCTTCTTCACAGCCCTGGCAATTGCTCAAGGCAAGGAGCCTGTGAGGGCAGCACAGTTCAGAACCTTTCCGATGAAGACATGACTTTGAATACACATGTGGACCCGAGCACAGACAGGTGCAGCTGCCATGCTGAAACTAGGTGTTCTCTTCGTCCAAGGCTAACAGCAAAATGCCAAACACCAACCCAAACCTCCTCGGCCCTCTCCCCTCAAGCTTCCTTCCCTTTCTCCCAACTATGAGTTAGGGAAGACATAGAACAGTGGCATGAGGACCAAATTCAGAAGGACACGGAAGTCTGGATGGGGGCTGGGGGGGGGGTGTCCTCCTCCTCCAGCCCCGGGATGGGCATGGAGTCCAGGTGTTCACCGCGGGGCAGCTCTAGCAACAGACACAGAAACCCTGTTTTCCTAAGGAGCTTTTCAGCTTGCTGGGACAGGTATGAACACGGAGACACTCTCCTTCAGAGCTTATATGTGATTGTGATTATTTACAATCAGGGCTTGTTTGCAAACACCCTGAAATCCTTCCTGACAGGCACCTGCAGAGCTATTTCCCTGGAAAGGCTTCAGAGGGAGCTGTGACCCGGAGAAGCAGCAAACCCTCTTCCCAGACAGGACGGTCATCCCATTGTTGAGGTGACTGGGTTCAAACCACTAAAGATCAAGAAAGTGGGCTGATGGGTGGTGGAAACAGCTGCACTGAGGACTGAAGCTTTTGCAGCTGGAGCTAAGAAAGGTGTAGATCACTTGGGAAGGGCACCAATGTGACCTTTACTTACTGGAATGGTCCGTTGTGTCCCTCTTGACTGACTACATCCTGAGGGTGAAACCACAGACCTTATTTCTCTTTGTAGCCCCATCAGCAAGCACAGTAACTTTTTAAACTAAAACAACCTTGTTAAAAGGAAACAAGCCACTCCCCAAATATTTAGATACTGAAAAGAAATTTACCAATGATCAAGGGGTCTTAAAATTTAGACCAGGAAATAGTCCCCTATGATGAGCTGATCTCATGAAGTGGTCCCAACTCAAGCAGCCCACTGCCCGAGCTTTCCCAGCCAACACAGAAATGCAATGTGGGCCCACACGAAGATGCCGAATCCTCCACCATCCAAGCAAGGCAATTCAGACTCATTTACCTCCCTTATTCTATGTGGACCAACCAGAAGGACACACAACAGACCTCTTTTTGAAAGCTCTCAAGTCATGCAGCTGAGCAAGGAAGGTGAGCCACTATCTACTAAGGATACTTAGAAATTTCCAAGTAGCTCCCAAAAGGGACGCTAGCATCCATGCTCACCAGTAACACCTACAACTTCAGTGTATTTGTTTTCCTGCTCCAGGCGCGCCCAGAGGACATCCCCTCCTCCAAAGGCAGAGCTTCATGGGGGCAAACTCGCCCTCGAAGGCCTCCGAGCTGAGAATCCTGTATCTGCATGGTGGGCATCTCCTCTGACCCCACAGGGGTCTCTTCTTCTTGTCCCTCCATCCCCCTGAACCAGACCATGCACCCTGCCTCTGAACTACACAAATAATCTAGTCTATGAGGCATCTTCACCTGAATTTCCAGCAGTCACCTTGGGTTTTTTCTTGACTATCAGGTCACTCTATTTCTGCAATGTACCATGAGTGGGGTACATCAAGGAACAAAACACAGATCCCTGTCTCCATGGAGCTTATATTCCAGGGACATGTTTCCCACACTCAGTGCACTGAAAAGAACTAACTAGCTTCCCAGACCCTGGCTCACCTGCTCTGGGTCTTCTCAGTCTATGCACTGGTTAAGTTTAACTGTTATCAACTTGATTGGTTTGGAAGCCATGCAGGAGATTAGTAAAGCACACTTCTAGGTCATGGATGTGTAGCTTTCGATACTATTTCTGGTCCCTCGTCCCTTCCTTTCTGGTGCTATTCCCTAGCTTTGCTTCCTTGCCACCATGAACTAAACATCTTTATTTTACCACTTCCTTCCACCATGATGTTCCTGCCTTAGAGCCAGCCAACCATGGACTGAATCCCCTGAAATCATGAGCCAAATTAAACCTCTCCTTCTTTAAGTTTTAGGTGTCAAGTATTGTGTCTCAGTAATGAGAAAGCTGACTAATATAGTTTATGACATCACCATTTACTCACTGGCTTTTCTTTTTTTTTTTTTTTTTTTTTTTGGTACCGAGGATCAAACTCAGGTCTTTGCACTTGCGAGGCAGGCAACAGAACCACTGAGCTAAATCCCCGGCCCCCACCCACTGGCTTTTCTTTCACTTCATTCCCATCCTGTCAGGTTTACAACTAATTATCTCTCAAATCACTGACTCCTTGCCATGCCTCGGCTCCATGTTCTTGGGTCTCTTTGGCCTTGAACTGGAATCCCTGCCTGAAACTCTTCTCTTCTGCTCATTTCCATCCTGCAACCACACTGTGTTTTCTGAATTGCTTTTCTGAGTGAGTCACTCCCCTGCTGTGACTGTTCCCCACGGCTCTCTGCCACCTGGCCCAGCCCAACTGTCTGACTTACCTCGCACCACCGTGTTCCCGTTATGTCTACCTGAGCCACCATCGTTAACTTCCATGCCTCGGCCCTTTCTCCTTTTCTAGCTTGTGACATTCCCACTCATCCTTTAAGAACCATATCAAAAGACATCTTTTCTTAGAGGACTGCCTCCATGCTCGGAGTTGCTTCCTCCTCTGAGTCCGTTCTGATATTGCACTAATCTGCTTCCTGTCCTCCTCCCCCTGCAGCCTGAGAGGGGACTGAAGTCAAAGACCATGCTGTCCAGCTTGGACCCTTCCACCACAACTCCCCTGGCCCATGTCTGACAGGCAGGAGGTGTCATAGAGGCGGCTGTTCGTTTGGTGACCTTCTTGTATTAGGGCTGAAAGCCTCTTCCTCACTAGCAAGGGTCCCCCTCCATTGGAAAGAAGGCTTCCCCTGGGACAGCAGGTGTTACATGAAATAAGGTCATCACTCACCTCACTCCTGGAAGCCACTGCCCGGTGCAGCGGGGTCAGCCACATGTTGTCCTTGGCATTGACACGAGCTCCTGGAACCAAACAGCACAGGTTTTTAAACTTTTGGAAAAGGCTGCAGAAACTCTCATGAGTAAAAGGGAGCTAGATGTTCAGTGTAAGGCACTGGCTAAAGGGAAATAGCAAATCCTAGAACTTATACTATTTTTGTCTTTAACTGAAGAATAATTACCATCAACAGCATCAGCCATAGAAAACAAGAAGACTCCCTAAAACAGAGAGAGAGAGAGAAAGGGAGAGAGAGAGAGAGAGAGAACCTCCCTCCTCCAACCCCATGCTGATGATGTCACTGGTTTGAAATGGTGCAAAGATCCTGAGGACTCAAAGGCAGTGTCCAGAGCCACTGGGGAATTCCTGCCTGGTTAATCAAGGTCAAAATCATTCCAAAGCTGATTCCACTGCCTCCAGCGTGCCTAAGCCAGTTCAAACCCCTGCTCCATATGGAGCACGGTGAAATCAGCAGTGCAAGGGGCAGGCATCGCTGGCTCCAGGCACAAAGCCGTGGCCCAAACACTCTGGAGGGAGAGGAACACGCTCATGAAAGGACAGCAGGATTTCAGTCAGCAGCCAGATCTGAACTCTGATTTCAGCACCCACTGATCCTAAGACCTAATATCTCATCCCCTCTGCATCTGTGACTCAGATGTCAAAGGGAATAAAAAGCACATCCCTTGTCCAAGGAAGTGGGAGGAAGTCAAAGAAGTGGTTTACAAACACAAAGAGCCATCATCTAGAGCTTGTATAAACAAGTATCTTTCTAAGAATGCTGGGGAGAAGGAAACCCATGTGATGAACACAGGAAAACTGCTGAACTTTAAAACAAATTTCCCACTATGATAAACAAATTATAGATTTCCTCTCTATGTCCTGATTCCAGCAGGAGGAGCCAGGTGGTTGTGACAAAGCCCACCTTTCTGGCTTAGAAATGAACAGATCTTATCCTTTTAAGCTCTTGTATTTCCTCTTCCTACATTCTGAAAACTCGCCAACCCTCTAAAAATTACCATCTTTTTAAAGCCTTTTCTTGGGTCATAAATATGTAGGTGTTGAAATCGCCTGTCTCTCCAGAAAGCCGACTGTCTGGCTGGTATGCGTTCCTGTTTAGGCCGTTTCTCTGGTGCTCAAGTTCCAAACATCCTTCAGGCTTCACTCGGTCCTGGAAGGCTGGGTTCAAGCCCATTATTCATAGTCTTTGGCCAAAGTACATGTTGAGCTTTGAATTTTTGGTAAACTCAAAAAGCTGATGAAAGATGACACCCAAATGGCAAGACACATGTAGAGATCCTTCTCAAAATTCATCAAGGAGAAGCAGCAGAGAGCAACATCAACAACCATTACACCCCTGCTAAATTAGTGAAAACGATAAATTTTGATGATGCCCACGGTTAGCCAGGGTTTGGAACAATGGGTAGGCCTAACACACAGTCAGCAGGAGTGTGAATGGATACAACCCCTTTGAAGGAAATAATGAGGTGTTAACTAATAAAATTGAGGAGGGTCATGCCCACCTAGCGCTTCCACCGAATCACACACCCAAGAGAAACTCGAATGTGAGTAAGAATGTCTACTGTCGCATGCTTACAGCACCTGGAAATTGGGATCCGCCTGCTGATAAGGGGAAATGCATCACTACACTGTGGCATTTGTGCACAATGCAATGCAACATGGTCACAAATGGCCTGGAGTTCTGTGTACAAACAGAGGTGCTTAAAATCACAGCAATGAATGAACGAACAAGTTGCAGAACACCCAAAACATAATAGCAATATATGAAGTTTTTTAACTTATAAAAATAATTCTATAAATTATTTATGGATGTATAGACATCAAGTGAAAAAGTAAAAATATGGTCAAGGTGCTTCTAAGGTAGAAGGAATGCAGTAAACATCTGTGAGTGTGCGTGTGTGTGTGTGTGTGTGTGTGTGTAATGCAAGTAGGGTAAAATTCTAAGATTTCTTAAAGCTTGGTGGAAAGTATAGAAGCATTCATTATATTATTCTCATATCTTTGCAAATGTTTGAAATATTTTCTAAAAATTATTTTAAAGAAAGGCAGTGAATTTGAAGTTTTATGTTTTATAAGACATGAAGGGGGATTGAGTTACCTTTCCTTAAACTATTTTTGTTCTGGGTTAGTAGCTCCTGGTGGAGAAATAACCCTCCCACAACTTTCCCATGCAAAGTGGCCCAGCCATGCGGCCCCTGCCAGGCAAGGCAGAGGACAGGAGCCAGCAACGCACCATCTGATGACCTCACTGTCCAGTCTGGTCAGAAAGCACGCGTCAGGTTGGTGCTGCACTACTTGCTGGTCTTCCTGCCGCTACTCTGCTCTTCCATCTCCTCTCTCCACAATCACTGCCCACCCTGCAGGGAGGCCAGGTGAGCTCACCTCACTAAGAGGTACAGCCCCTCCGGGTCCACAGCACAGAGCTCTTCATTTAGGGACCTTCACTGTCTCTAACCGCCATGCTGTCATCCACACTTAGCATCCACGCATCTCACTTGAGGGGCTTCATCACCAGCTGAGCACTGGGGCACCGAGGCTGCAGGGTGTGTGTGAGCTGTTACACACCCAGGCTGCAGCCAGCTGCTTTGGCCATGGCAAGGGCAAGCCTTACTCCCATCTCCTTCTTCTCCTCCCTCCTGCTTTTCCTCTCTCCCTCTCCTCTTCCTCTTTCCTCTTCTTCCTTGTTCTCTCTCTCTCTCTCTCTCTCTCTCTCTCTCTCTCTCTCTCTTTCTCCCTCTCTCTCTCTCTCTCTCATTTCTGTCTTTTTGGTGTATGGATTAAAATACTCTATAGCATCTTTCTAAAGAAAATAACTACGGGTGACTGTCCAAATTATTCTTAAGCATATTTTATTAAAGGTTGATCATAAAAGTCAATTACTGAAAACAACTCCAGTGTAGGTCAAGAAAGAGTCAGTTAAATAATTTGCTTGGTTAAATAAATTCAGTACAGGCATAGAATGTAACCCTGAGGCTTTGGAAGAAATCCCAGTGACATAAGACGTGTTCATAAACTACTCTTGATGTGCAAAAAAGTGAGTACTGAAACACTACAGAGAGAAGGAGTCTATTTGTTGTAAAAACTCCGAATGGTCTATGAGGAAAGACCATGACAGCCCCAAGCTCAATGCCACATAACTGTTTGCTGGACTCTGAGGGGGCAGAGTTGGGGACTGAGAAATGGAGGCTGGGGGTCCCTGCCCTGCCCAGTCTTGAGCTCAGGGCAGACAGAAGGGAAGAGATGCAGACTTTCTGACTGACATAGAGATCACCAATGTCCTGATGTCTCTTCAGCAGAACCAATGTGACAAAGCCATCAAAATGGACCTATCACAGTGAACAGCAAAAGCCTACTTTACTTCGTGTGCTGATCACACAAGTGATACGAGAATGCATTCTTTTCCCAAAAATGGGTCCCTGCAGATGTAGCTAATGTCCTGTTGAGTGCCACACCCAGGTTAGGCTCTCCCTGCCTCCCAAAGTTAACGGCTGCCATGAGGTCAGTATGGAGTTCCCATGTGCTCTTACATCTTCATGCGGAAATATACGCATCCACGGAAAATCCTGAGAATTCAGTTAGGCGATCAGTACAGTATCTTCTGTATATTCCAAATATTGCACAACAATTTTAGAAAATATAGCACTATGTATGTTTTCATGTAATTGTATTATATTGCAGTAACACTCTGAATTCCCTTATTTCAATTAAAAGCATGTGCATTGTGTCTATATATGTCGACACAGAATGCATTTTTAATCACCAAATGTATTCAATTGTAAACACACTTTTTTTTTACATTTCCTCTATTGATGGTGTTTTTATTATTTCTCGTATTCCTCTATCCAAACAATGTTTAAATATAATGGACCTTTGACTTACAAACTCAGTTTGTTCTCAAGGGCTGGTTGTAACTCAAGTTGGTCAACTGAAGGCTCAGGCTCCTCTACACAGCTCTCAAAGTGTACACAGGCAGATCTCAATGTCCTTAGAAAGACCCTGGCCCAGGATTTCTCAGTGAACCCCACACGGGAAAGGACGCTGTCATGTTCCTTCCAGAACTCTTTAAGGGTTAAATCTGTATCTGAGACCATCTGGAATCAAAAGTGGCCACCATTTGGGTCATAACTCAAGACTTTGGTCATAAGTTAAAACTAAAATTCCAGTCATAACTCAAGCTATTCTTATGTCAGGCCAGTCATGAACATCCACAAAATGACTTTTGCAAATATGTATGTATTTATCAAGGAGAGAGAATTTTAGAAATATTTGTATGCCGTAGGCAGTGTATATTTTGGTTTATGATTGTTGTTGTTATTGTGGAAGAGAGGATCAAATCCAGGACCTTCTCACTGAGCTACATCCCCAGGCATTATTTTATTTTGAGACCGGGCCTCATTAAGCCACTGTGTTCCCCAGAATGGTCTCAAACTTGCATTTCTTCTGCATCAGGTTCCCAGAGTGACGGAAGTTTATGCATGTGCCACCACACCCTGCTGCTTTGGGTTTTCATGGGTGCTCTCAACCTTCAAAGAGTGCTAATTTACACACTCACTGTGTAGAACATCGCTTACATTCCCCACCTCTTCAACATTTGCTATTACCAGTCATTTTACATACAATGACTTGGAATCAATAATATTATATTATGCACTGAAAAATTCATTGAGAGGGTACATAGATCTTGCATTGTTTTCTTGCACCTGAAAGGAACATCCCTAAAGCCAAGAGACACAAGGAAAGTCCTGAGACAGCTTTGATGGTAGCACAGGTTTCATGAGGGAATGCACATGTCCAAATTCGTCCACTGTACCTTAAGTATGTCCTTAAATACTGGATATCACTTCCACTCCAATAAAGCAGTTTAAAAAATAAATACTAGATATCAGAGGGGAAGCAGTGGCATTTCATTTCTGTGTCTTCCTAAGAATAAGTTTGGGCATTTTCCACTCATTTGTAATTCATCTTCTGAGAATTACTTGTTCACATTCTTCGCCTATTTCCCCCATTCTCCTGTTATTTTGTAATTTGTATGCTCACATTATTATCTCTATTCCAATTCTTTCCTTTTTTTTTTCTTTGGTATCAGGGATCGAACTCAGGACCTTGTGCTTGCAAGGCAGGAGGCGGAACCACTGGGCTAAATCTCTGGCCCTGTTATCCCTACTCGTATCCTATATAATCTGAACATGTAGATCCACGTGTCATTTTCAATATTTAAAATCTTCCCAGGAAAACATTGAGCCCACGTTTTGGGGGCCCCGAGCGACATGCCTGGGATGTGACTGCAGACTCAGCACTGAGGCGGGGTAGAAGAATAAAGACCGATCAAAAGGAAACAGGGAAAGCTCTAATATTGAAATTGTACTTTTTAAGAAAAGCTGTTCTTTTTCCGTCTTCCAGGAAAAATTGCTACGGGCCCTGAAGATCGGCAGCCTGTGGCCGCGCCCCGTGAGTCCCACTCCCTCCTGCCCACCCTGTCCTCAGGAAGCTGCTGAGAAGGGCACACAGATTCAGCTTCACACTGGCTCACACTGTAGCACAGCCCACCAATCAGGCAGAGCCACGAGCACTAAAATACACACCTGACATAAGCTACCTTGGGGACACCCCAAATTCCCACAAATATGACCAGCAAGAAGGCCACAGGTGTCTCTCTCTCTCCCTCCCTCCCTGCACTCTACTTCTTTGAATCTGTACTTTTGAAATTCTGCCTAATAAATTCCCTCATGCCTCTTACGTGTCCTGAAAATTCTCTTCTGTGATGGAACTCAGCAAACCTGCACCCTGCCCCCTCGGTAGGATAAGTCGCACTTCCCCCACTCCATTTTGGGCCCCTTCAGTGACAGTCACTTGATAAGTGGAAAGCCACATGAAATGGCTGGGAATCTGGGAAATGGCTCCTTCAGGTCACCACAGAAGCCTCCACTCCGCCAGGCATTCTCAAGAGGGAAAGCGCCTCTGTTCCCACAACGGAATTATTATGACAAAGGCAGGGTTATCCGATGTGGACCCAAGGCATATGCCACCAGCATCACTGCCCACTGCTGGCTACCCACCTCTTCCTCTGAACTTTTCCCAGAGTCTTGCTGCCCTCTCAGAGGCAGGTGTCAGATGGTTTTGGTTCTGAATTGAATGTTTGTGACTGATGTCCTAAAGGAAGCTCATGTTGGTTACCTCCCTGTCAGGTGTCACAGTGCACAGACGACACAGCCTGCACGGCTAATGACCCCAGGCAGAGCTCTGTATCCAAGGACATTTTGAGCTTAACTGGGAAAATGAGCACCAGGCTACACTGACTCTTCAAACAAAGGCCCAGCTAAAAATGGTCAGGGCAAACTACTTGCAAATCAAGCACGCTCCTCACCTTCTCCCCACTACCTTTCAGTTTTATTTCCACAGAGAGAAGGAAGAAAGGGAACTCCGAGCCTCTCAGACACACTCTGTTCTCTGCGACTTGTCAGCTGGAAAGCAGAGGGATACAGGGAGAGAAGGGGTGGAATAAAGGCGGTCAGCGCTCATGGCTGGGTTGTCCAACATCGGCTTTTCATTGTGGAAGTGAACATTAAGGAAAGACCGCACAAAATATGATTACAATGTAATGGCATGAGGTTGCTACTGACTTTTTAACAGATCAAATCTTATTACAGCACAAGAGCTGTCTTTCTGGGCAATTACCTTGGAAAAGTCTGTGATAATTCCATGTGTGTAGCAATTGCTCAAAACATCTTTATAACTCCTTACACCTTACACACCCACCAGAAAAGAGTTCATTACCTTATAACCGCACAAAATCAGTTTTGCCTATTGAACTGCTCTTCCTTCACCACCAAAAAACATGAAATCCATGCCCGGAACAGATATTTATTATGCATGAGGGAAGCATATGAATGGTGCACCGTTAGCTCTGGAGGCATTTGCATCCAGGGAAGTAAGCACATTTTGAAAAATGACTGGAAATATTTTTACAAAACCACCACTGGTTCAGTGGCATAAATTCTTTTTTTTTCAGGTATGCAATAAATATAAGTTTAATAGTATAAATCAACAGGGGAAAAGAAATATACAGCAGCCAATATTTGATTTTCATCCTTATCACTTTTTCTAGGGTCCCTCTAACTTGATGTAAACTTACAATTTTCAAGGAAATTCCTATTCCACTCCCATTGTATCATAAATAAATTGAATAGTTTTTCTTTTTGTATGAAAAAAAAAAATTTCCATTTGAATGGAAAAGACGCTCCATTTGTGATCAATGTCACACAATATCACATTCCCATCAGAAAACACAAACATCAACATCACAAAACTAAAAATACACAGGAGATCAATACCATTCAATAAATATGTAAGCTACTTCAGTCTGCCCCCAAAAGAACCAATACTTCAAAAAACCATAAAGAAAACCCCTGTCCATTTCCAAGTGACCCAAGTAGAAGAGACAGCAAGATGCTATGTGTGCTATTTTACCCCTCCCCTGGCCCTTCACTACTTAGAAAACTGCCTGCTCTCCACAGAGACTGAAATGGGCCTCATTTCTTTTGGGGGAGAACAAATTCACTGACACCTTTGGGCAATATCCCCTGTTTCTCAGGAACCCTGGCTCTATACCTAGTTCTGCTTCCAAAGCCTCTTCATGTAGTTCTGGGTAAGACTTGGGATCTGTTCCATTAAGATGGGCCATATGAACTAGGAGTTTCATCTTGCTGATTTCAGTGTGGGCCCTTGGACCCCACAGGAACTCATAGCGAGCAGGATCACTGTTAGGAATCTGCCGGTACATCAGGTACTCTTCCTGTACCAAATCCTCAGTGATGAATTTCCAGGCTTCCTCAAAATGAATACGCTCAGACTGAGCTAACATGTCCCATCTTTTCACTTTTTGGGTTAGGTCCTCCTCGCTGATACAGTTGCCCTCTATGAAGATTAGAGACAGGACTAATACAATGATGTCAATTTTGAGGATGATTCTTTCATCATCGCCATCTAGTATCCCACTGTATGTAAGAGCCAAAATGGGGACTAGCTCATACGTGTTGCCAGAGTGATTCACTTTCCTGATTTTAATGCCAAAGCCCAGATACACAGACTCACAGAGTTCCCAAAAGTGCAGAGGGAAGTTGTTACAGGGATCATGGGGCAGAACACGCAGCATTTCTTTCATGGTGACCTGGTCCTTCTTTTGATACTTGTGGAGCAGAAATGACACCAACTTACATAACTTGGCATTTGGGAGCACATTTTAAAGGATGTGAGAGAAGCTCATGTCCTGCGAGGAGCTTGAACCCTCACAGGGCTGACTCCTTTGACTGGAAGCTGTGAGGACAGCAAGAACTTGTTGAGGATCAGAAGCCTTCAAATCTCCAGTGCTGGAAAATACAGTGCTGAGCAGCTGAGCAATTCAGCTGCTCCAAGAATCCAGACCCAGATTTTGAAAAATCACAACTGAGAATTCTCCACTGCACAGTGCAAGGCCAGCAACAGAGGCAGGAATGGGTTATTTTCAGAGTCTCAACCTGGAATGTGGCCTTCTCTCTCACCCTCAGCCCATAAATTCTAATACTGTTTTTTTTTTTTTTTTTACTTAGTAGTTACACCTGACAAGGTCCTGTAGTACAGGGTGGTGTATACTTCTAGTTCTCTTCCTTAATCCTTGCTCTTCCGCAGTTTTCTCTGTAGGTTATTTCTACTGTGGTCATTCCCTGGTCCGAATTCCTTCCTGTGTCTCAACCCCAGTCCTTCAAGCATCAGCCTCTGATCAGTTCTCATTGATCTCACCGACCACCTCTCTGCCTTAACCCTGACTCACCCAGTCCCCAACAGAAGCTGGCAAGGGAGAGGGGGAATCAAGGCAGGATTTGGATGGGCAGTGACGAGAAGTGAGACCTGCAGGGCCTAAATTCATCCTGAAGAACCTTGTGCGCCCTCTCTGCTCAAGCCATTCCAGGTTCCCTCCCCCTGGCTAATAGGAGCCAGCGTCAGTAGGAATGTAGGGTTCCTACTGGTTTTCACCATGAGCTGTAAGTTAACAAAACAATAGAGAATACAACTGTAACAGGCTGCTCTGGCAAGGTCAAAGGATTTGTCCAACATGGGACTCATTAGCACTTCATTCATTATTAAACTGGAAAACACCTGTGGTTGGATTCCCTAAAGGGTCAGCTGCCAGATTGCAAGCTCAGAGCTGAATCATTATGCTCTTACAGTGATACCTGCTTAGGAATATAAAACATAAATTGCATAAGGGTTCTTTCAGAGAAAATAAAAGCTGTGTGAGTTCCAAAAGGTGATCTTGCCTTCTGTAGTTGAATAAAATTGCTGAAGAACTTTCTCATTACTCACCCATGCTCTAAATCTTCCTAATGCAGTGGGGGAGAGGGGAGGACAATAAAAATGGCACAGCTGAACCAAAATTACACTCAAGAGATCAACATCTCTGTAACCAGGGATACAAGTTGAGATATGCAGAGCAGGTTCTCCAAGCGCTACTGAGTCAGCCACAGGTAGAAAGATGCTCGTGGGAAGGTGATGTGAAGCCCAGTTTCTCAAACAATCCTGGTCCCAAATGGATCAGCTTCATGCTGCACAATTAAAACCTTGCCTTTCAGATGTAGAAACAACAAAACAGCACAAAGTGGAAGTCTACAGCCAAGTTTTGAGTCTGCACACTCATTCAACAAACATCCTTCCGAGACTTTGAGGCCCTAGTCACACAGGTAGAGCATCCCTTATCTGAAATGCCTGCACCAAGTGTTGCAAAGTTTGGATTTTTACAAATTTTGGAATATCTGCAAGTAGATATATGATAACTTAGGGGTGGGACCCAAGACTAAACAGGAAGTTCACCTGTGTTTCACCTTATACACAGAGCTGGAAGGTCGTTTTACACATTATTATCACACCTGCATTTTGACTGTGACCTGCCACATGAGGTCAGGTGTGGGGTTTTCCACTTGTGGCATCAAAACACAAAAGGTTTTGGACTTTCAGGTAAGGGATATCCAGCCTATGTGACATTTAGGTGGTGGTATCGCTGGTTGTGACCATTAGATGTTATATCACAAAATTCTTTGTTTTATACCTCCATTGATTCCTTCTGCAGCTTGCCATGGACCAGGCTTCACCTGCGCAGGCACGTACTGGCAGGCACGTGCTGGCGGGCACTGGCTCTGGTCTTAGTCTGTGTCAACCACAGGCAACACATGCTTGTCTGGAACATTGCCCTGGAACACTTTAGGCTGGCGAGAGGAAAGCCCACAAGGAAAGCTCACGAAATCTGACCCGAACTCCTCAAGGCTGTCAGGAGCACAGTGCACAAAGGTGTTGAGGTGCAGAATACTCGTTTCCCTGGGCGGAAACTCACCTCGAGAACGTGAATGCAACACAACTGGGGGCAACGTGGATCTTCCCTGTGGATCACATCACAGAGCCTTCCTTTCCTCCACGTTCTCCACCTCAGCTTGAACACTCGGAACAGCCCTTCCCGCTGTGTAGCTTACTTTGGAGCAAACAATAGCAAAACCTCATCAAAGGCCTTTTGCCTACTCCATGGGCAGAGACACTTGCTCCAGGTTCAATCTCCACAAATGAAAGCAAGAAGACAGCCAGACTGCCTGTGCACACTCCACAGAGAAGCGCATGGTGGGCTCACATCCACGCCAGCAATTTGTCTAGCGAGCATGCCAGGCAGAAAGCACATAATGGTCTGGGAAACCTGTTCGGTGAGATGTACTGAGCACATAGTTTCCAAATCTGAAGGCATTGGCATTTTAAATTCCGGTAAAATACTTAAAATATATATAAAATAGAGAGACTACTATCACAAAGACCTGTGCGCACACAAACCAGGTATATGCTTGCTACTATTTGCTTCAACATTTTTTAAAGTATAATATTTTATAGGGGGTTGTAGAAGTCCCTTTTATGTCCTTCCCTGAACATGTTTCATTCAACTTGCTGATTCTGAGGTAACCACTATTCAGAAACTGATATGGCTCCTTATCGTCCATGTTTCTATACTTTTATTACAGGTACAGCCATCCATAAGCTAACACAGAATTTCTGCAACATGATTTAAACACACACACATATATATTTATATATATTTACATATATATTTATATGTACATATTACATATCTATAGTGAATATATGTAACACCTATTTATAGTATACACAAACTAAATATAGTGCATATATACATATAGAGAGTGCATGTTCATGTAAACTTTAAACCAATCTTTTTCCTTTCTTTTTTTTACAATTAAAAAATATCAAAAGATATCCAAATGGACTGAATTTGTTTACTGTGTTGAGCCTGACTAGCCATAATCAGACGTTCAAAGGAATATAAACGTTTTACTGGAAAAGTCATTTTTTTATAACAATTTCTTACATTGTCTTTCATGTATAGATAAAATTGCTGATCACATAAAGTTCCATGAACATGAGAAGGAAATTTGTATTAGGCTCATTGTAGCAGTCAATCTAGTAAACTGGTCATTTAAATTTTTATCTGCAATTGGTTTTTGAGTACCGCAATCATTTACCTGACAGAATCAGGAGCTCGATGATCTCTGCATCTCCCAGAAATGCAGCCACATGAAGGGGAGTTCGCTTCTCGGAATCCTGAAACAAAAAGTCGAAAATAAGATGACAGTCAGTGGCAGCCTGGGGTGCCTTCGGCAGACTGGACAGACATGTCACCCACTCTGAACCGGATGCTTGTGGAATGAGCTTAAAGGCCGAACACCTGCAGAGCTGAGTTGAGGCTGCAATTTCCCCTTAGCACCCAGTCACACAACATCTGTGCACAACATCTGCCTACTGCTTGCTTCATGAAGCTCGGGTCAGTCAAAGATGGACCATGATGCACTGGCTGATACATTTCAATTCATTTCCAAACCTTCAGTATGGCTTAAAAAATTTTTTTTCAAATCCCTCTAACCTACCTTAGCAATATACTTCAAAGTTTCCAAAGATTTACCTACTTTCCGAGAGAACATGATGAAATTGGTCATGAGGGCGTTAGACATGAACGCAGTCATTTTCTTTCTGTCCTTATCAGCTGTTGTCTGGGCCAGGACCATGCTTGCAGTGCTTTTTGAATGTCTGTTCTGTGCCGGAACCAAATTCTGGGGTCAGAGGGTCAACCACAATAGGCCCAGTCCCTCCTCTCATGAAATTTACATTCCATCAAGATAAAATTAATTAAACAAAGCAAATTAAACAAAAAAGGCCATTACATAGTGGTAAAGGGAGCCGTCCATCAAGAAGATATAAAACTTATAAATATATACGCACCAAACACCAGTGCATAAAACAAACACTACTCAACATAAAGGGACACATAGGTCCCAACACAATGAGAGTGAGTCGGTTCAGTATTCCACTCACACCAATACATAGGCCATCCAGACCAAAAAAAGAAATGAACAGAGAAGTATCAGAGTTATACTACACCACAGATCAAATGGACTTAATAGATGTCTACAGAACATTCCTCCAACAACTACTAATTACACATTCTTCTTAGCAGTTCATGGGATGTTCTCCAAAACAGATCACATTTTAGACCATAAGGCAAGGATAACAAAAACCAAAAATTGAAGGGCCAGGGATGTACCTCAGTGGTGCTGTCGCCTGCCTTGCAAGTAAGTCCAAGGTCCTGAGTTCAGTCCCCAGTACAAAAAAAAAAATTGAAATAATTTCTTCCATCTTTTCAGATCACAATGGAATGAAACTAGAAATCAACAGCAAGAGAAACCACAGAAGTTATATAAACACAGAGGTATTAAATATTTCACTTTTGAACAATCAATGGGTCATTGAAGAAATCAGGGAGAAAATTTTAAAATTCCTAGAATCGAATGAAAATGGAAATACAATATACCAGAATCTGGGATACTGCAAAGATAGCTCTAAGAGGGAAGTTTATAGCTATGAATATCTACAGTTAAACAATCAGAGCAACCTCAGATAAATAACCTAATGATGCATTTCAAGGTCTTAGAGAAACAAAAGCAAATCAAAACCTAGCCCAACAGAAAGAAATAATAAAAATCAGACCTAAATTAATAGGTGGATACTAAAAGAAGAATACACAGGGTCAATGAAACAAAGAGTTAGCTCTCTTTTTTTTTTTGGTACCAGAGATCGAACTCAGGACCTTGCGCTTACAGGGCAGGCGGTGGCAGCACTGAACTAAATTCCCAGCCCAGTTCTTTAAAAAGATAAGCGAGACTGAGAAATCCTCCGCCAGATCAAAGGAAAAACAGAGAAACCCAAATCAAGACAGTTAGAGGTGAAAAAGGGAATGTTACAATAAACACTGCTGAAATCCAATGTATTATTACAGAATAATTTAAACATCTACATTCTAATAAATTGGAGAATCTGAACACCTGGAGCCTACCACAACTGAACCAAAAGGATATAAAAAACCTAAATAAATCCATAACAAACAATGAGATTGAAGCAGCAATAAAAAGCTTCCAGAGAAAAGCCCAGGAGTAGATGGGTTCACGGCTGAATTTTACCAGACCTTTAAAAAGAATTACAATCAATGCTCCTCAAACTGTTCCATGATATAAAGGGAAAGAAAAATTCCAAACTCATTCTACAAGGCCAGCAGCGCCCTGATACCAAAACTGGACAATGACAAAACAACAAAAAACTGTAGACCAGCATCTTTGATTAACATAGATGTAAAAATCCTTAATAAAATACCTGCTTATCTAATTCAACAACACAGTAAAAAGATCCATCATAACTGAGATGGCTTCATTCCAGGGATTCAAGGATGGTTCAACATATACAACTCAATAAACATAATAGAATATAAATATAATAGAGGCTATATATATATAGTAGTATATACATATAAACATAATAGAATTAAGTATAGAAATCATATGATCATATCAATTGACATAGAAAGACTTTGACAATTTATCCTTCTTTATAGCTGAGTAGTATTCTATTACATATAGATACCACATTGTCTATTTGTCTATTGATGGACATATAGGCTGTAGCTATTATGAATTGTGCTGCTCTAAACATGGGTCTGCATGGATCACTGTAATACGATGTCTTTAGCTCTTTTGGGAAGATACCTAGAAGGCGGACAGCTAGGTCAAATGGAATTTCTACTTTTATTTTTTTGAGGAATCTCCATACTGATTTCCATAATGGATGTACTAGTTTACACTCCCACTGGCAATGTAGAAGGGTTCCTTTTTCACTGCAGCCATGCCAGCATTTGTTATTGTTTGGTGATCACCATTCTCTCTGGTGTAAGATGAAATCAGTAAATTCAACATCCCTCATAATAAAAATCCATGAAGAAACTAAGTCCTGAAAGATCATTCCTCAGTACAGTGAAGGCCATAGACAACAAACCCACAGCCAACATCATTCTTAATAGGAGAAAACTGAAAGCATTTCCTCTAAAATCAGGAATGAAGCAAGGATATACATTTTCACCACTCCTAGTCAATATAATACTTGAAATTTTAGCTAGATCAATTAGGCAAGGGAAAGCAAGGGATACAAATAGGAAAAGAAGTCAAATTATCCTTGCTTGCAAATGATTTAATCCTGTATTAGAAGACCCGAAAGTCATACAGAGATAATGGGCTAGCTAAGAAAGAAATCAGGAAAGCACATTCACAATAGCTTCAAAAGAATAAAATAAACTAAAATATATAGGGGTCAATCTAACCCAGGAGGTGAAAGACCTCTACAGTGAAAATTTCAGAACACTGAAGAAAGAAACTAAAGAAGACACCAAAAGATGAAAAGACGTTCCTACTGATGGATTGGCAGAATTAGTATTGTTAAAATGGCCATATGATCAAAGTGACCTACAGATTCAATGCAATCCCATCAAAATACCAATGGCATTCCTTACAGAACTAGGAAAAGTAATCCTACAATCCATATAGAAACACAAAAGACCCAGAATAGTCAAAGCAATCCTAAGCAACAAGAGCAAGGCCAGAGGCATCACAATACCTAATTTCAAATTATACTACAAACCATAGTAACAAAAACAGCACGGTACTGGCTCAAACATATGCATATAGACCAATGGGGCAGAATAGAGGATACAAAAACAAATACACACAACTATAGCCACCTGATTTTGGACAAAGAAGCCAAAAATATACATTAGAGAAAGGACAGCCTCTTGGACAAATGGTGCTGGGAAAACTGGATATCCATATGTACAAGACTGAAATTACCTCCCTGTCTCTCGCTTTGTCTATAAATCAATTTAAAATAGATTGAAGACCTAGGTATGAAACCTGAGATCTTAAAACTGCCGGAAGAAAACACAGAGGAAACACTGTCATAAGCACCAGCAAAGACTTCCTGAACAGTATTGCAATAGCACAGCAATAATCAACGAATGGGACTATGTCAAATTAAAAATTTTCTGTGTAGCAAAGGAAACAACTAACAGAGTAAAGAGACAATCTAAAGAATGTTTGGGGGTTTTTTTGGTATCGGGGATCGAACTCAGAACCTTGAATTTGTGAGGCAGGCAGCAGCACCACTGAGCTAAATCCCCAGCCCTTGGAAGTTACTCTTCTGACAGAAGATTAGTATCTAGAATATATAAAGAACTCAAAAAACACCAAAGAATTAAATAGCCCAATCAATAAATGGGCAAATGAATTAACTGGACACTTTCAAAAGAAGAAGTACAAATGGCCAGGAAGTATATGAAAAAGTGTTCAATGTCTTTAGCCATCGGGAAATGCAAATCAAAACTACAATGAGATTCCATCTCACTCTACTCAGAATGGCCACCATCAAGAAGGCAGAAAACAGTAAGTCCTTGGGAAGATACGGGGTAAAAGGAACTAATTCTACATGGCTAGTGGGAATGGAAACTGGCACAGCCACTATGGAAATCAGTATGGATGTTCCTCAAAACACTAAAACCAGCACTACCATTTGATCCACTCCTCAGCACATACTTGAAGGAAATAAAGTCAGTGTACCACAAGGACACCTGCATGCCCATGCTTATTGGGTCACAATTCACAAAAGCCAAGATTTGGAACCAGATAAGGTGCCCATCAACAGATGAATGGATCAAGAAATGTGCTATATACACACAGTGGAGTATTATTCAGGCATAAAGAAAAACAACATTTTGTCATTTCCAGGAAAATGGATCTGGAGATCATTATGTTGAGTGAAATATGCCAGATTGAGAAAGACAAATATCCCAATCACTCCGATATATGGAATCTAAAAGCGATGACCTGAAAGTAGGAGGGAGACCATTATTAGTCAAGCAGAAGGGAATACGGAGGAGGGGACAGCTGGTTAAGGGCAGGTAACAGGAGGGACGCATATAATGGAAATATGACATACACATTGAATCTCCCCTCAAAACTGTGGAAGTGGGAGGGAAATCAGGGCAAAGAAGTGGAGGGGATGGAAATGATCAAAGTACATTACACACATGTCCAAATCTGCTAAAATGAAACCTACTATCTGTGTAACCAATATGCACTAAGACAAAAAGATCTGAAAAAATATTTACATTCCAGTGGGGAGGCTGACAATGTTCAGATGAATAAACAATGCATGAGATCATTTCCCATGGAGATAAAGACTGTGACAGAATTAAAACAAATGGGGGAGGGGCCAGGGATTTAGCTTAGTGGTTCCACCCTGCCTCCTCGAAGGCGCAAGGACCCAAGTTGATCCCCGGTACCAAAAAAAAAAAAAGGGAGCAAGTGATTGTGGAGATGGGAATGCATGTATGGCCTTTCTGAGGATGGTGATATTTCAGCTGAGAGCTAAGCAGATTTACTGTGTTTTATGGGTCAGAAAACGGTGGCTCAAACAGATTCCCAATTTCCTCAAGATCCCACAAGTGCAATGAACTGGTTGGACCTTCTCTGCTTAGACTCCAGCCCCTGTCCTTGCCCAGGCATTTTTCCTCAGCCATGCTGAGAGGCAGCGTGGTTACTTGCAGAGGAATAAACACTGCCTCCCCATCTGTAAATTAGAGATGATAATATCTGTCTTGGAGGCCTGATAAGAGGAACGCGAGCCCCAGGAGGCAGCTGCACATCTCACGCTCCCAGCATGGGCACTGCTGTCATCAGCGCTTCCGTGGTCTCCTTGACCACAGCGCCCAAAGCCCTTGAGCCACATTGTACAGTTCTCCTAAAACAACCGTGCACTTTAGTTTCAAGATTCTTGGATTCACTGCTGATTTTAATCGGCACTCCTGGTAAAATGTGATTATCCAGTCGCCAGCCCTTGATGAGCCTGAGGACGCTGCTCTATTTTTTGACAGGTCAGGCCCTCTGCTCTTGCTGTTGGGCATTTCATGACTCACTGACATCTAAAGCAGATGGCAGGCAGGGGTGTGGCAGGAAGGGATGGTCAGAGCAGCCTAATTGTTGGAAATGGTTTTATGAAGGGATTGATAGGTACATAAGAAAAGAGAAGTCTGAATTAGCTGGAAACTTAAATTGCCTGTGAATAGCTTTGGGCAATTACTATGGATAAGAGGAAAGAGAACAGTCACACAACTATAAAATAATGGCATGACTGGGGAATTCAGTGACAGGTGGGACCATGGTGAAGCCTATCAGAGCTACATCGTTCTATTTTGAAAATAAAAACAATGTTTGAAAACATGTTTGCTTATTTGAGAATCATGTGTATTAATTTTTGCAATGGACTATGCAAATAATCAAGGCCAGACTTGTGTAAATATTTTCTATTTCTATATCTCTCCCTAGTTACAAGTTTTTTCCATTTAACTTTATATTCTTTTTGAATCTTCACTATGTCTACTTAAAAATTTCTATTGCGTCTTGGGCTAAAAGTTATATAATTATATGTTCTTCTGTGAATAGAACTAGATCCAGGGTCTGGTCGAATTCTGTCTTGCCCAGAGGATTTAAACAAGGCTATCCCAACCCAAATTATGACTTCATTTGAACCAAAGTAAGTCCATGCTCTGTTTGAAACTTTGGCCTAAAATACAAAGCCAAGAAAATTCTAACGTCTCTCCCTGCCTTGTGAATTCGGTTGGTCTCTCATTACACGACTGACTTTGCAGATTCTGTGGCCCCTCATATGACACAGCTGGTTCAAACTGAAGTTTCTGTACTATAAAAAGAGTGTGTTCTGTGAGGTCATATTGTAAAATTCCTGACGAATCGCCACGTTACTGTTGATATGCATTCAAAGGCTTCCAAGACACCTATGCCTAGGGCCACCACCCTTCAGTGCCATGGCCACCAGCTCCTGCAGGGGTGAGCTGAATGGGGACAGCAGTCCTTCGTCACTGAGCAACAGAATATAAACCACCACGTGTGCTTTTGAGACCGTCACCAAAACAGAGGCTTGACCACACCTGCGCTCTAGAACAAAGCTCCTCAGCCCCGGGGCTGAGGGGTGAAGGAGCCATGGTCCTCCACACACTTACTAAGCTGGAAGTAGCCAGGGGTTGCCTAAGAACAAGGCCATGAGTGTAGCAATGTCATGAGCTAAGCCGATGTCACAAGAGATCCAGTGATGGTCAGTGGGCAGAGGCTCTGAAGAAACAGGATGCTCACAATCACACGGGTGAAGACGGCCGCTAGGGTGTCTAGGAGAAGAAACCAACCTGTCAGGTAATTACGGAATGCCTTTATTATATTTTCCCCAAACGCCTTCTCATTTCTTCCACCACCTGAGCACATAACCTCCCTGCCAAGAGGGACACAGCTGTGGCCTTCATTCTCCAGCCTTATTACCACCATTTAGAGAAAAGGAATCTGAGCCCCACACAACCTGCACAACCTGCCTGACACAGCAAGCCATGTCGAAGAAACGGGCACTCTGGCTCCCAATCCAAAATGGTTTTCTTTATAAAAATGAAGGCAAGAACATCATCTTTGATGGTCTACAAACCTTCCCACTCAAATTCCCAAGAAATCCTAGAAAATGTGACAAACGTACAGGAGGCTTATAAAAAATTAAACAGCCAGGGGACAGAAACAGAGAGTCCATGGGAGCCACAGCTGGAAGCAGAGGTGCTTATGCTGCATTCAGGGTGCCAGGGCTGGGACTCACACGGCCCCGAGGGTGGGACGCGCCAAGGAGGGGCTGGGACACAGTCTTCACAGAAGGAAGGACCCGGGTCCTGAATGTGGCTTTAACATTCACACAGGTGGGCCAGGAGATGGGCACCCTGGCCTGGGCTCCAGGTTCGGGTTAACGATGCCCCCAGGAGCACCTGCACCCGCAACCTGCCCTCTGCTCTTGGGCTTCAGAATCACAGTCCTTGTAGATTCCAGGAATTTCCAAGTGGGAAATGGACAGAAAAGTTGGTTCTGGACCCATGATACTCTTTGGATGCTCGAAAGAACAAACAAAACCCAGCTGGAGAGAAGAGATGCGTCCTCTGTCCAGGTGACCTGGGATCCACAGCTTCTGTCTCCACAGACAATGAAGCCACGAGCCAAGCCACAAGACCTTGTGGAAACCATTCACTGAAAGCAGAAGTCAGCAAGAACTTGAGACAGAAAACAGTGTTAGAGTGACAGTAGGCAGAATTCTTAAGACAACTCAGGGCATGAAAGACCAAGGGTAAAGACAGTTTTGAAAGATCAAATAAAATTGCAAAGGCAAGCATGCCTGTAGTCTCAGCTACTCAGGAGGCCGAGGCAGGATCCTGTGTGCCCAGCATGGGCAACATAGTAAGACCCCATCTCAAAAATAAACTGGGACAAAGGTACAAGGTCCCAGTGATGAATGTAACTATATTGTATACCCAAAATGTACCAATAAATAAACTTAATAAAAAAAACTGGGAGAGAGATGTGAAGGAAGTATTATGGGAAGCAATACTGATAGATGATGCTACAGATCTCCTAAAACTTGGGTTTAAAGGGGGTGAAAACTGGAAGACTGAAAAAGGAAAGCTAGGAGGAAGGAAAAATAAGTATGGTGACTTTGTGAAGTTTTGTAACTATTCAGCCATATTTTCCAGACATAGACATTTATTCAGAAGCTGTTATAGGCCAACTGTTGTGGTAGGTATTAAGGATCCAAAACTTAAAAGATCCCATCTTCTCACCCTGAAGAAACCTACAGTCCAGGTACCAATTTCCAAATTTAGGAAATTAGAACAAAAATAGCTGGAAAGTAGTAAATGGTGATAGTCATGATAGCAAATAATTTGTAAACATCACCAAATGCGGTAAGACAAGTGTCTTAGTGAATTCTTGCCCCAAACTCATCCATTATGCCCTGATTTGGGCAGGAAGTCTCAACAGACAAGGGAGATCTCTTCTGAAGAGGGAAAACAACACATCTTCCCACTGTGTCCTACAGTCCTTGTGGCTCAGCTTCTCTGCAAACCTTGGGAGCGCTGGGCACACACCCAGGTCAATGGCAGAGGCTAGCATTCTTCTTACAGGCTGACAGGGGGAGTTTTGGGGTGAAATCAGGCACTTTTGCCATTTGCATCTTTTTGCACCTTTTGCACAAGGGGCCTCTGTGATGACCAACAGAGGCGAACAGTCTTCACAGCCCCAAGAATATGGGGAGGAAATACCTTAAAGACGACATGCCAAGACTGGCTCAGCAACAGTTCCACTGGTTTCTTCAGGTATCACAAAAAGGCAGATCTTCCTCCATCACCCACTCGCTCACTCCAATGCCCAGCAGCGCTTGGCTTGCAGATTCAGACACTGGAGAAGAGAGAAGCCCCAGCCTCCTCCAGAGGAAGGAAGGTTGCCTGCCTTTCTGTGAATAGCCAGAGAGGCAGAGGCTGGGGCTGGGCTACAAGTGCGGCCTGTGGCAGAGTTCAGGCAGAGGAAGTTTCTGAGTAGTCTGTTTACCAAAGAAGCAGCAGATAAAAGAAAACAGGGAACTTGAAGTTTGTACACGTGATGTGAGTTTGACATGGGCAGAGGCGCCGTTCTGGCAGCTAAAAATACTGTGTAAACAGGCAGGCTGAGGAGCCACCCAAGCCTTTGCTTCGAGGATGAAGAATTGCTTATCACACGCTTCAGAAACGCTCCGCTAAAAGCACAGGATCAACTCTGCAGCCTGTGTCTGCTGTACAGTAAGACCAACATTTTTCCTCACATATAATACCTTATACTCTGAGGCAGCAGAGGGCGCAGGAATAGGAAAACAGGCCCGCGAAATGCACAAGTTCAGTTCAGTCTTCAACCCAAACTCCCACTGAAATTAAAGAAGCTGCAGACAACTGACAGCTCAGGCCTGGGGAGCTCAGTGTGAGTCTGGACCGAGACCACCAGAGGCAAGCAGAGGCCTAAAGAGATTCAGAGCACAAAATGGGGCCCTTGGAGAGATTTTGAATCATGTGAAGAAAAAAGACAGATTTAAATCAAACAAGGCATAAAATGGGAAGGATGCTGGGTCTCAGGTGAGGGGTTGGAAGCTGTAAAATAAAGTAAGGGAGACAGAACAAACGTCAGGATGCTTTTACAATGTGTCTGCTTTCAACTTTTAGCACCTTGTAAGTACTCAGAAGTATTTATGCAACAGAGCCGCATGCACCACCAGCAAAACCAAACAGGTTACCTTTTTCCTATGTCTGCTTCAGAACTCTGCTTTTGAACATGCTCATAGGGCTAAAGGCCATGGTTCAGAAATGCAAATGGCTCTGAAAGTAACTCGAGGCATGTATGTGGGCGCATGTGTGTGTGTGTGGGGGGGGTTCACCTCTTCTCTGTTACAAATGGAGTTGCAGTACGCATCTTTGTACACATCTCCCTGTGCACATGTATGAGGATTTCTCTAGAACAGATATCAAAAAAGGAAGTGCTGGGCCGGGGATTTAGCTCACTGGTTTTGCTGCCTGCTGCGCAAGCGCAAGGACCCGAGTTTGATCCCTGGTACCAAAAAAATAAAAAATAAAAATGAAAAGGAAGTGCTTGATCCTAGGCTATATAAATAGTCACTCAAATTCTTAGGATTTGCCAAGTAGCCTTCACCAGTTGTTTTACTCACTTATACTCTTACTAGGCAAATGTTAGTTTCTTTTCCCGACACTCCAGCCAGTATTGGATGCTGTGGGCCTCATTTCTCTTTGCCAATATGATGACCCTGACATAATATGTCCTGCTTTCTTCAACTGCAAAACTACTCATGTTAAGTTAAATTACTAAGGTTTTTTACTTGTGATATGTAGTTTTTGCAAAGTTTAATTCAACTTTCAATGAAAACTCAAGTGATGTCTTCACCTAGACACAAGAGAGATGGATAGCCACCTTTCCTCAGTCTCCAGAGAGAAGAATCGAGACTCGTAACCCTTGTTCACGCTTCATACCTCACGGAGCCAACTGTCCTCGGCTGGGGTCTTCAGTGCCTCAGAGGTCACAAGTCCCAGCCCCTGCACTTACCCACTGTCTCACAGAGGGGTTCGACCATCACTCCGTGGCATTTTAACTCATCCACTTGAATGCAAATGGGCAAGTGAGAAACAGAAGCACATTTTTCCAGTCTGAAAATGTTCAAATTATATGTTCAAACCTCAAAACTATACCCAACTCTTGAAACTGAACAAGGATCACTCAAAAGACTGTAAAGGAAGATGAACTAAGACAAAAGAGAATGCCAAAGATATTTTGACTCTATATACCTTATTAAGTAAATATTGGATATATGTACTGCACAAATTTTTTAAAATAAAGTAAGGTATACTGATAAGAATTATACCTGAGATTTTATTTTTTAATTTTAGGGTTAGAACAAGACTGCAAGGGAAATGTGGTCGCCACTCTTCTACTGCTGAAGGACGTGGGACTCTGAGGTGACAAGTAACCTGCTTGTCACCATGCTGGCAAGTGAGCTGGGGTTCAGAACCAGATGTGGTCCCATCCCTACTGAGGCTCTGAACAGCTATAGCCTTCAAGAATGGCAGAAAGGGATTCTTCATTGCAATTAGCCTCTGTCCTAACACTGTAGACCTGAAGCCAAGATTCTTGCACATGAAATGTGTAAGCAGGCAGAAGAATATGGGTAGAGAACTGACACTACCTGATTTTAAGACTTATTTTATAAAGGTACAGTGACTGATGCATTACAGTATTGGTGCACGGTCAGCTCACTGGTGAGAGGTGGCCTCACAACAGGGGCACTGAAAGAGCAGGTACTCATATGGAAGAAGGAGAAGAAGAAAGAGGGCGGGGAGGAGGAGGAGGAGAACTCTGATTCATATCTTGCATCCTAGACAAAAATTAAATCCAAATCAATGCTAGAACTAAATGGATCCTAGAACCAAGTGTAAAACTTAAAATTATACAATGTCTAAAGGATATAGAGAAGAAATTCCTTTGAATTTAGGCAAAAGCACAACCCATAAAACAACAAATTGATAAACTACATTTCATCAAAATTAATAACCTCTGCTCTTTGAAATACATCAAGAGAATGAAGCCAAGCTACCAATTGGGAAAAAAATATTTGTAAAGCATATATTGGATAAAGCACTTCTATGTAGAACTCAAAAAAACCACTTAAGGCTACGGAGGTCCTGAGTCACGCGGAAGACGCCGAATCACCCCACTGCAGACAGGCAGGTCTGCCCACACCCTGCCGAGGTCCCCAGTCGCGCGGAACACACGCCGAATCAGCCCGCTGCAGACAGGCAGGTCTGTGCACGCCCTACCAAGGTCCTGAGTCACGAGGAAGACACCGAATCACCCCACTGCAGACAGGCAGCCACCTGATTCCACATTACCAAGGTGCAGAGGACACCAGACCACCAGACCACCAGACCAAGGTACTAAGTCCCACTGTTCCCGGCCCAGAGGTAGGGGCTTCTGAGCCGTCGTCCCACTGCTCCTGGTCCAGAGGAAGGGGCTTTCCAGTCACCATCCCTCATGCTGCTCCCAGCCCAGAGGAAAGG